>JBCAUI010318851.1:0-28994 GCA_038406195.1 Haplosyllis anthogorgicola | reverse complement strand
ATACATGCAGATTAACTCTCCATGATGTCTACTTATCAAATATTGCTCTTCAAAGTTTGGATGCATTAATTTTATGGATGATATTTGTGGATTTAAATTGTAAGTTATTCCCCCAGATCAGATGTTGGCATGCCATAACCGTGCAAAGCACGGGTTCCACCTAGTAGTTTTAATTAATTTGGTAACCATACTTGCTTTCTTGGCACACACTCAATAGTACGTACATTACTCATATGAAGAAAAAACTTAGATCCGAGTGGATAATATTTCATACTTAACAGCGACATTTGTTATTTTAAAATTTTTGACATAAAGCATACATCCTTAGTGATATTGTACGTAGTCATTCTCCATTATAACCTAATAATGCCAAATGAGCTCAGATCCACCGAAAACTATTGTTTTATTTCATTGTTTGAATAATTTCTGCCAAATTGAAAAAAAGAAAGACTTAAATAGCAAGTGAAAATAACTAATTCGGCAACTGCCGAGGAAAAACCCTGTAATAATGTTATGTAATTATGTATTCATGTTTGGGGGCCAAGTTCAGTTTAATATTTTTCTCCAGTCGGAGCCAGATGGAAAATTCTGTCCAAGCAATTAAAAAGAGCCCTTTCCTGGGACTGCATGCGGTCAAGAACAGTTTGCAACATTTTATATCAATTTCAAAAGAAATGCACAGCTAAACGAAAAATATCCACTTGCTGGTTCATAAAATTCATCCCTGCAGGACGAAATAAATACAAGGTCGAGCCGTCTGTTCTTGCAGCGATATTACATTAAATGATTTTCTTGCTTTTTTTTGGCCACAACAATCTCTCTACATCTCTGGCGGTAAAGGCAAATCTGATGGAGGTACTGTCGGGTCAACCTGCAGTTGTTACCAAGAATATGAAGCAAATATGTGAGTTGATCCCGAGGGTCTAATAATGTACGAATTTTTATGCAACTCCCGGCAAAATGAACATGGTTTTCTGGAATAGAGCATGGTCCTTTATTTATTGCGATACAAGTTGGCAACTACTAAATTTGGAAGCTTTATACGTTTATAAAGTTAAATCAGTATTGTTTCATTTATACTGGAAGAGTACTAGACGCATTTTTGTAAAAATTCCTTGTCCGCCCGGTTATAACTGTCCACTTCCTGACTGCAAAACAAGGAAAAAGGTGGTCTGAGAAAATGGGCGTAAAGTATAAAGCATTTACCTTTTTGTAAAATTTCAGATCACTTTTGATGTAAGTATGAGACATACAGCTGTAGGTGGCATGATAGATTCTTGGCTTAAATTCCAATGATAGGTCCGAAATAGATGTGTTCAGTGACTTCAGAAAAATTGTTGCATTTGCGCCTTGAGAAGAGACTGCGACGACTGCCAGAAAATAAATTAGTAAACTTTTCAGATCATAATCGAAAAAATGATATTGCTCATGAAAACCCACCATTAGACATTTAGAATCGAACACAATTCTTTCAGCGGTAACAAATTGGCATTTTATGTTTTAATTCAAAGATTTGTGCAAGAAACAAACATTCTTGCTCCGACTGCAAAAGCCATTTTACCATTTTCTCAAAATTGTAATTTCCTACTCGTAATATGTGGAACGAATTCCGTGCGTCGTTCTATGTCGCCTAGGCAATATATAATCACCGCATATTATCATGCGTAAAGTGCATCTAATAATAGTTTAATTAGCACAACTAAAAAGCACTGACGTCATGACGTGTCCTTGGCTAACAGTGAAATACACACAATCAACCTGAGGAGCAAACTGATAATTGGAGACCTTTCTGTATCAACTGTATCATACACATAATGACAAATAAGTTAACCGGACCTTTTCATTTTTCGTCTGTTGCAGCTCAAACTACGATGGAGGAGTTACAGATACGACCGCACGTGCTTTACGTCCACTCCTACAAGTCGCCGCATTTCTGTGATTTTTGCGGCGAGATGCTGTTCGGACTCGTCAGACAGGGCCTTAAATGCGAAGGTAAGCATTGGTGCTTCTTAATTTACAGGTTATTTAGGAAAACAAAATTAAAGGGTGCTCTCTACAATAACAGCGGAACCTGTCGTGAGCGGCTTATGCCTTAGGCGACGTTTTGCTTTTTACAGCAGTTTTACCCAAACATGAATTCCCAATATCCATGTTTATTTGACCTGTCTTGAACGACATTCCCGTCCTTTACGGCATTCAAGTCGTCACAAAGATGGGTGCTGCTCAAGAAGGAAATACTGTACTTGGAAGCCCCCAAACACCCCTTATCCCCTCTCAAGAAGTTGCAATCTGGAAAAGTGGAAATTCCTTGAACTCTTCAGTGAGGGAATGTAAGAAAAAAATCGTTTGGAAGGTTTCGTAGAAAAGTTGGGTAATTCTTGTCCTGGTTCAATAATTGTTCCTTGTATTTTAAAAATCGTTAAATTTCATGTGAATCAGGCTCATTTCTTTCTCAGCTATTCAATATCTGGAAAAACAGTAAAAAATACTGGGGTAAATGATAAATTTGTTTTCTAATTTAGCCACCCCTACATATTTGTTTCGGCATCCCAAGCCATAATTAAAATGTTAATACATTTGGTACTAGCGTGCTTTGTATTTATTCCTGACTAGCAAATCAATTGAAATTGTCAAATACGCTAAGCAAACCAAATATGAAATGGTTGAAATTGAAATTATCGGAATTCATACATCCAAATGGGATGCACGGACAGTTCAACTTTTGTTTTTCGTAACAAAGTGAACTGCTAAATAATTCATATGTAATGTGGCTCGTGGGACAGAGGGGCGTAAAGTGTAATGGAATAGTATCAGTGGATAGAGTACAGAATATTGTGTGCTGCATTAATTGACACGTTTTGTCAAATTACGAAAAGTAAACTATCAATAACATAGGGTCGGTCCCCCAGAAAACTGTACCATTTTTATCGTGCCTAGCCATTGGATGCCTTAACAGTAGGTGGTTGCATGGAAGATACGTGAAATCGGCTGCGCAACTAATATTGTTCACGATAGCTTCCAGATTGAGACGTCCCTGACTCATGAGCAGCAGGATTACTATTTTATGTCTTAAAGATTATGTTACAAATTATAAGAAAAGCGAAAAGGTCCAATCGGCTACAATTGTCACATTGTAATGACATTCTGCATGCTAAAAGGAAATGGTGACAATCATGTCTCGAACTGTGTAAAGGAGATTAGCAATAGATATCATCTTGCAAAAGGAGAACAGCCCTGTGGTCAAGTGACCGCCTTCCCTTGAATTTTGAATTATTGCATCTGAATTGTTTGCTAAGCATGGGAAACTAAGGATATTATTACTCCATAACGTGAACCGGTCACTCTTAGTCTACCATAGACTTAATGTAACAAGTTGTCAATCGTAATCCCGAGACGCTTAATATTTCGTGAATACCGTCAATGCTACATAATGTAATTTACGTCTATGGTTGGTTAGCAAGGGTAAAGGACACACATGCCTTTAATTTAGAGAAACATGTTTATCCACTTTATTTAATAGACTTTGACCATGTTCACTGTGTTGCCTGTTTAACAATCTACTTCACAGACAGACAGACATGTTTGTATGCATTATCTTGCGTTTATTTTCACCTAGTATCACGAAGTAAAATGTTTAAGGTTTTTTTTCTCCATATACTGTGTAGGATGTGGCTTAAACTTTCACAAACGCTGTGCCTATAAGATACCGAACAACTGTACGCATGCGCGAAGACGCTCGTCGACGGCGAGTCAGCAGGGCCCTCCGTACTCCAGTACGACGAACCTCGTCGAGAACCCCGTAAGTGTTCGTCTTTTTATACTTTGTACGTTCAGGTGAAGAGGTGAGGGTTGCGTTTTGTGTTGGATAACATTGTCTGCCTGTTGCGTTTTTTGGGAAAAAGAATAATGTCGGACAAAATTGCATTGAAAAATAGTCATGTTACATGCAGCTGCAATATGACATACCAGGTTTGAGATTGGGTTCAAAATGATTCATATTATCTAGCAATATGACATACCAGGGAGATTGGGTACAAAGTGATTAATGTTATCTATATTTATTATCATTATAAATTTCCAATAGCTATTCTGAAAAAATGGCATTGTTATCCAACGCATTGCCTCTCCCCATGGTAATGGTTGTGAAAAATTAGTGTGTGTCTGTGTGTCTGTGTGTGTGTGTGGCCGAAAGCTTTCTTACAACAGACTTCTAGTTGCAACGGACGTACTGAAAAAGGTACCATAGCATGTACAAGTTTTCCTTGCGTACTTTGACAACCGGCAGCGCACACGTATTTGACACGTTCATTACAATAGCAGGTCATATAGCTTTTGATTGGAAAGTAGACATTAAGAAATTTTACGGGTGTAGGGTGTAGGGTGGGTGTAGGGAATGGTGTCAGAGAATTTTATTCCCTCTTGTTATTCAGAAATAAGCATTGTATTGTAACGTTTCAAGGGCGACCCAGCATTAAAAATCCACCCCCCCGAAACAACAACAACAACAACAACGACGACGAAGTCGTTTTGGTCCTGGGTTTGCTTTGAAACTGCATGGTATGCAGGACATTTGCATTTTCCTTTGTCATGACACGCGAAACAGCACACCCATGGTCTTTCACGTCGCTTTGAATAAGTCCATATGTGTAAGATACAGTTTGTGCAAGTGCTTTTAATTTTGCACCAGATATATAGTTTTCAATGTAATCGTTTTACATGATGAGAAGTGTGCATTGTGTACAGTATTTGACAACGGGTGACAACGTTTATGATTATATTTATTATATAATTTATAAACTTGTTCAGCTTTGTTGAGATTAATATTCGTATCACGTTAATATATTTGCACCATGTAATTAAAACAGTTCCAAAGCCCCATTGCAAACATGTAGGAATGATTGAGTCCTGCGGATGCCCCTACTAAAAAAATAACAATTTGTGAATTATAGTGGTAGAATTGTATTTGAGTTTGTGAATTGTTTTGTTTGCAGTCCATATCAGTTGGGTCTGGTTCCATTGTAAGTTCTACCCAGGTAAGAGTTGCTAAATGCTTTTAAGGTATTGTCGTTTAATATAGTTTTTTGCCTTTATTTAACAGTGCTAGCAAAGGCTGCTGCTGCTGCTTATTTCTTTTTTCTTACAGTGTAGTTGCTATACATTTTATTTGGCGCTTTGTAACGGGAAATTTAAAACGTTATTCTTTTTAGTTAAGTAATTTTCTTTCTTTGGTATTTAACAATTAAGTAAGCAATAACATAAACTGTCGGAAGGCTTGGAAGAATAATGGGAATACCATGAAGTTCATAACCGAGGACAGTTTAGCTTGTCTTTTACGATCACCGTATCCTATCATGTGTGATCAGATTTTTCCTGAACAAAACCACATTTTCTATTTTAAAAAAACCCGTTTTTAAATACCACATGTTATTTGAGAACCTAAATAATAGTCGTAAATGGCAGGTTTAACTGTAAAGTTTTACTCCCAAAGATGTATTTCCAACATGTCGACTTGCCTCGGCAGACCATGTCTCGGTAAAGGAAAGGAAAGTAAAAATAAAGACTTTGACCTTCGCCTCCATTATGGGTGTTAACTGGGATGTACTTGTACATATTTTCAAATAGGATTCAACAACAAATAAACAATGGGATCACAAACATATTGTTTTGGTCGAGACAGGCCTATCGAATACTCTCAACACAGTCAATTATCGGGAAAATACTACATTGAACCGTTCTCATTAACCTTCGGAACAAGACCCATGTCCAACCAGCGCTTCATTAACACTGCGATAGGGACACAGTGACGCTATCGGGCTGACGTAACCGTCAGTGTGACCCCCCTCTCCCGACCCGACAGCATGAAAAACAAAACGCAAGGACAGTTATTTAAGGAACTGGGTGTGATCTGTTGTCACTGTTACACATCTATTTATCGGCAAATACCCACAGGTTGTGGGAGGAAACTAATTCGGAAGTGTATTTCTAAATTTAGGTGCCATATTTAGTAAACAATTATAGATTTGACAAATCTGCTAAAGATCCATATGTAGGTGGGATTTATTTTTGGTTTGTACACAATTTTCAAAAAATAAATGGCTTAAAATTGATAGGCGTAATCCAATGATACGTCAAGATGACGTTTCGATTAACGTCTTTTATCCTATTTTGTTTTATTGTTATTGCTATTATTTAGTGGATTACTTTGGGGTTTCTTTTTTCTTCAATTTCAGTTTTAAATTTTTTAGCAATGTCGAAAAACAAAATCAACACATAGTTTCAGCAGGTGGCTTTATTGTCAATACACTGGCATTAAATGTGTTCTCTACTTTCGCTTTGTTGCATAGACTTAATTTACCATCTTTTTGCAACAAACTGCATTTTCAACCGATACCAATTCTTACTGCACTGGCCAATCTGTAGAAGTGGATGTCAAGGAAGAAAGATTGAAATAGTTCTTTTGGTAGGGACGGGACAAGGTTCCACGTGATGCTTCGAATGGACCATTCAAAGAAAATGACGTGGTCTGTGGTTTTTCTTTTTCAAAAATAGGCGTATCAGATGTCTGAAATGTTTTGAAATTCTTTAATGATGTTATTATATCATTTTATCATTGTATCAAGGAACAGCATGGCGTAAAATAGACCTATAATTGATGTTCAATGATAAACGTCAAACTTTTCTAAATTGAATCAAGGCCCGCTAGTGCCTATTCACCAGTATGTGAGAGGTGTGACCGCCTGCTTAACATACCTGTACACTGTACTCGTAAATAATAAAAACAGGTACTAGACCCCGGCACAGAGGCGTTGAAATTGTTAAAACAGTAAAACTGATGACCATAGCGCACTGATTCTTACCCACAGCGATAACTGTACGATTCCACAATTTATTTTCAAAAACAAACGGGAATTGACGCACATGACGGGAGGTTGGGCCTTACTTCCGACATCCTCTGTATCCTCGTCTGGGTCCAGAACGAAATACCGGATTCACGAGTCTATTATGCAAAGATAAATCTTTTCTCCTCCACACAGTGGTTATTAATAGTCCTAAAGTAATGGTAAGAGTCGGGTTACCTGTAGTAGTAGATAATTACCATATTCAAATTACTCACACAACTGGGGAAAACATTTGTGACAAATAAGAAAGAGTCGTGGAAAATTGTAATAGAAATAGAAGCGAATGAAACTGTACCCTGGCATATAGTGTAGTGATTATAGACTCATTATGTTAATTTCCTATATACCAATCTCCTTTAAGGCATTACTTTTTACATTTATTATTTTTGTATTTAAGAAAACAATTAAGTTTGCGTTTTTGTTCGTTAAGTTTCTTTAACTATAAATTTTTATTTTTAAAATGTTTGTGATTTTATATTTTCATATAAATCTCTTAAATACAAGTAGCATTTTTTAGTTCGCAAATCCCCTTGACGAGTATTCTTCAATTGCATTGCGCTGACATATGGTTTCAGCTCTCCTTCCCCCTCAAGTAATATCCAGGAATTTTAACGGAATTGGGTGTTTTTCTCTTTGCTATACTTAAGGGCAAGCCGCCAGTGCGCCTAGTTCCCAGTGAACCAGTGTACTCACCGAACACCCCAAGAAAGGTATAAATAATTTACTCAAAATCTTAAAGCCAGTGCCCCATGTGTTGTTTATTGGATTACACATTATTAACATTACCTTCCGAGTCAAAATAGAATCAGACTGAAAACCTTTTGAAAATTGTGAGAAAGTTTCAAGTGACGCAAGCATTTGTTTCAAAACCTTTCCATTTTGACATGTGTTTTCCATTTAGGCCTTAAAGAATTTGTCTTTTTGACAGTGTAGTCCAATGTACAATAAACGAGCCCTGGCCTGGCGACTGACTCGCAAGGATTAATAATCTCTTACTACGTTAATTTTATTCCAGAGCTTGACCGTGCCTAGTCCGCAGAATAGCCGCGACCGTTCCAAGTCCTGGGGAGGCCGGCCCATTTGGATGGAAAAGGAGTACGCCGGCAGAATCAAGGTCAAGAAACACGCGAGAAACGTGTTTTGTTTGACATAGATGTTTCCTGAATGTTTCTTGTTGCAGTTTTCTTACATATTCTATTTCTTTTCATTTACCCGCATGTATCAAATGTTTCCTTTTTCTGTTTCGCAATTTTAGTTATTTTCTTCTTTTATTAATTTTCCTTGGTGCACACACGTACAAATAAGGTTAAGTTAAACAGCATGGCTTGTCTAAAATATGTAATAGATGGTGCCTCGTTTTGAGAAGTAGCAAGGAACATACAGCTGAAGAAAATGTACTGAATCGTACAGCTGTATTATTTTTATGGCAAGCGTCTATTTTGAACTGGGAGTGACTGCGATAAAAAAAATTGGAGAAACAAGAACTCAGTCGCTGCCCTGTCAAAAACAACCATGGCCTCCCATCTTCATAGATATTGGTTAGGCCTTTTTTTTTTAATCATTTGGATTACATTGCACTTTCAGGATTTTCAAAGTGCGGCAATCAGAAAAAAAAGAAAAATACAAATTGAACTTGGGGTCCCAAGACAGCCAAACTGTTTATAAATATCAATAAAATATTTAATATTTCTCAATTGTCTCCTGACAAAACTCATTACAATGCAAAAATCTTGCCATGCGCAACATGTTTCAACCTCAAATGAGTCTTCTTTTTTTGAAATCCCGATTTCAAAGTGCGGTGGGAAATGTAATCCAAACAATTAAATAAAAAAACCTTAGATGAATTTACATCAGAGCGGAAATGGGGTGGCGTATATTCAAAAGAGGAGCTTGTTTTTATGATAATTTATTCTGAGGAAGCTCTCCGTCACAAAACTAAGGATAAGGATTTTGCAATATTTCCGATCATTGTACGTCAATGCAAACTTTAGACTGATGTGTAGATAATAGTTATTAATTTTTATTTAGATGTGCAGTTACCAGTAAGTCTTTACATAGCGCCATTATTGTTGCAGTTGCTGCTTTTAGATACGAAACCTTTTAAACTAACAAATTTAGAACAGAATTTATAAAAGCAGCTGCAGTAACAAATTATGGCGTATGTAACATTCATCCCTTTAACAGTTCATAGATTTAGGTTTTACACGTTATCCTTTTAAATTGGTGTTTGATGCACGTTTCCAACCTTTAGGTACATAATAATGCATGCATTAGATTTGGTGTCAAAGTATTCAAATATGAAATAGCTTTTAAGAGAAAAAGAATAAAACATATCGTGTAACAAAATCAAAAGTAAATTGTAACCATTGATTCCCAAAAGAATTAAATACAATGAATACTTTAGTTAGTACAAACGTGTATTCCCCTATCCTCGATCATTCAATACTCTCTGTAATTGAAATCGTGACACAAACTTAACTTCAGAATCTGTAGGTCTTCCTGCCTGAAATAAAAGTCTTAATTTATATATAGATGGACCTGTATGTTGGAGGGAGATAGCCATTCTGGAAGAGAAAACCATCATATCCAGTTGTGAAATACAGCTGACAATCTTGGCTTGCTACGTCGGGGAAGACATTACAATTTAAAAATTATAAAGAATGTGTTTCTGCCTTTACAGGTGCCTCACACGTTCGTGGTTCACAACTACACGCGACCCACTGTCTGTCAGTACTGCAAAAAACTACTCAAGGGTTTGTTCCGACAAGGACATCAATGTAAAGGTAATGTCTGACCTATCCATGCACCCTGGGCGTGCGAAGGGTTTTAATTTCCAGAAAGCCCAATAGATGATAATACAGCTTTTCAGTCATAGTCTCAGCAAGAAATTAGTCATGTTTCCTCGGTGAATACAAATAAAAAACGGAACCGTTTTCTTTATTTTAGATTGTAAATTCAACTGCCACAAAAAGTGCGCACCACATGTTGCAAAGGACTGTCAGGGTGAAGTCAAATGGATTCCAGGAAGTACGTATTCTTTTCGTTCTAATATCTTAACATGACTATTGAATTGTGCAAGAGTGACATTTAAAAGGCTGACGAACTCTCCATGTGCTCATTTTATTATTTAGCCTTCTTGCAAAGGAAAATTAGTTGTTCTATGTTTATTTAAGAGCCATAATAAACGATATGGAATAATTGAATCTTTTGATCCTTAATTGATAGTCTATCACGCGAAGCGTTGATAGACTACTGTAGACGACAAGGTGGTTTCACTAGGAACCCAAAAAGTGAGGACGAGGTGTTGGGGAGAGACACCCCCCCCCCCCCCCAGGTGAGGACGAGGTGTTGGGGATGAGGTATGGGGATGGATCCCCCCTCCAAGTGAAGTCAGGTGCAGATAGGTCACGTGATAGGCCACGTGATAGACTAGTTACCCGGCTTTCCCGGGTAATTCCTCTCGTTAAGAATAATTAGACGATACTTAGAAGCTATAATTGCCAGCACACCATGTCAACCATCTTGAAAATGTAGTTACCGTATTAATTTCTGTACATACAGGATGTTGTCAAATCTTTCTAGTAAATATGTAGTGAACTTATTACGATTAATATCGTGATAATTTCACATGTATCTTTTTCTTGTATTTTATTTATCCCATTTAACCCCAAAGTATCTATCAACCCTGCATGGTTTAAGTAATGGACTGCTAACAGTAGCTGGTTTTAAAGTGATTTTTTTTCGATGAGCGGGAGTTATTATTTTCATCGTATTTTGTAGAATATAATAAGACTTCTTGCTCTTGTTTATATTTATTGCTATGTTTATGACCTGGCTATCAATGTGATTCTACAGCACTGAACAAGTCAACTGCTCTTTAGGTTGTAGGACTGGGCTTTGTGTTATTTCTCGGAGGAGTTAGTAATTTTGCATCAGAGTTCTCTTTCTCTGGACAGATCATTGAATACGCTTCGCATGTGTCTCATTTACGTTCACAGACTCGCAATACGCTATTCTATGAAAAGTAATGGCACATCTTCTGTAACGAAAAATTCTGTGGCGAATGAAATGCGATATTTTACGTTTGAGACATTTGCTGTCTAAGAGTTGAGGAACTCGCCCAATTATTGAAAGTGCCATAAGCAGTGTTTCGCAAGCAGCATAATTTCAGCACATACACATTTAGATAAATGGCTTGTAGGAAGCTTATTATTTATTAAGTTTTAATTGAGAAGAATCAGAAATTAAAGTAGATTGTTGGCAGCAAAGCGGTTAAAGTATAATTTACATTTTCAACTAATCATCTGCTCGATTTTTTTGAGTGGAACTTTTGAAATTATGAGAAGAATGATTAAAACTTGAAAAACTCAGAAAAAAGAGAAAACAATGGTAATCGCATTTGCGTAATTACTAAAAATATTTGTTATAAAAGGCCCAGTTACTAGGCAGGGGTGGGGTGTAAATACAAGGCGAAGCATGTTAGTTGCGGTCTTCTTTTCAGTGTTTCCCAATAGTAAATGTTGTCATTTTCATTTTCTGCCGTGCACTTGACATGCAGCTACCTTAATTGTAACCTTTTGGTCAATTTTAAATTTTGGGAAGGGTATTTTTGATTGCGCATAATGTCTGTACAAGAGTACTCGGCATATAGTTTTTGACGCAGTTAATCTGTACGATTTATGTGTATTCTATGATGTATTAGTTGCCTTTGCGGTATATGGGTGTTGTTGTTTGTGTTTCCTAATACTTGGTTGTTTTATGTGGAAATATGGATTCTTAGTTGCCAATTCAGTTTCAAGCGAAAATGCCTTGGTCGCTTCTGGTAGTTTTCCATCATTTTTGGAGAACTGACCATTGATTGCACATAGCAATCGCCTGAAAAAGACCATCGGGGAGAATGCGTTGCTCTCAGAGGTGTACAGGAGATATTATTGATTTCAGTGGTGTACTTTGAGTCGCTTGACGGATCTGAAGCGGATAGTACCGTAGATACGGATATTTCGTCGATGCCCGAGGATCCAGGTGATGAGGATGGCGGACTTGAAGAGGAGGATGAAGTGCAGCAGAAACCGCCGCTAAGGTACAACAGTAAACGGTCACGCAAACATGTGGACAATTCAGTGAGGGAATAGGGAATCTTTAAACAGAGGGAAATATGGTAACAACTGCAATTTGTTGTTTAGGATTATGATGGCCGTTCATTGGAGGTCGGTTCTGGACCTCCCGCCTCCCCCCCACCCCCACCCCCCCCACCCCCACACGCGCACTGAAGCAGAAGTGACTATGGGGGAACCAGTAGGACTAATAATACTGGATGTTGACATTCATTGGAAAAAAAGAAACTACCAAACTTTGAAATTTAAGGTCTTACATGCAAATTTATGCATGTAGAAAAATTAAATCACTCAAGGCAAATTTTGATTCTGAAATTACTGATGTACAGTGCAGCTTTTTGAAGCAGAAAGTCTCGTTTCTTTATTTGAAAAAAAAAATAGAAATTGTCATTAAAGAAGTTTCCTTACTAATTAGACCAAGCAAAATTATTTTCTGTTTTTCTGAGGTTCATGATAAAAACAAATTCAGTGCAGAATGGGCTCGACAAGGTAAGAATTTCATTTCAAAATAATAATTCGAGGAAACTTTCAACATGCAAGGTATGCCTTTTATTTTCCCTCAAAATCCTTTCTCGTAGAATCGCCACATAGTGCATGCATGCGAAAAAAAGACAGACGAATACTCATTACAAGATTGAGCTGTTATCTTGTGGAAGTGTATTGTCAAGATATGCCGCATGTAGAGTAATCGTATAAATGGGCTTTTCACAGAGCCCGGAGAAAAGAGATCAGAAAATCTGCATGAAAGACAAATGTGTCATTACCTACTGAGGTATTGTTCATGTCTGTGAAATACAGAGTACGACATATTTGTTGAACGTATTGTTCTCTTTCCGCGATTGGACATCAAGTTACTGAATCGAGGAAAATCCTTAGTCTGATATTTGAAACACTCAACTGGTCAAAGATAACGATAAAAAAGAGGAATTTTCACAGGTTGAATTGGAAATAACCGTCAGTTGAGGAGTTCATACAGGGTCTTCGGTTCACTACTTTTATGTTCGTTTGTGTCGGAAATATCGCGGTTTGCTACGTGGGTCTGCGGCTGCTGAAGCTGGATTTGTTGTCATATCAAGTGTGGTGACATCTACAGTTAGAGAAGCCAAATGCATTTTCGAATTCATCTGTGTCACATATTGTTATCATACATGTGTTAAGAAAATGGAAATAAATGCAGGTTTCTGAGGTTTCACCACATTTTACACATGAAGAATTATTGGTTGTAGTTTAAGTTGTTCTTCAACTCAGGCATCTAGCAGGGATCTTACCCAACCTTGGGACGAGCCATTAATAGGTCCCAAATTTACATCTTGGTGTTGTGATTTACATAGACATTGGGCAACGTCTGTACACCGTCTGGGAAACGAGCCAGGGCCCTGGCGTTGCAGCGCTGCATGCTAATCATTACGCCTCAAAGTATGTAGTGGTTAAACAACTCCACCATCCTTGGACGTTGATATTTTTGGCAACGGTGGAATTTGTGTACATTGTGCACAAAATGTTTTCCTGGCTAGGTTGAAAAAAAAGTGTTGAGCTTCTCATTGTATGCAGATAACTTTCATTTTTGTGAGGATGTCATTTGAATTTTATGCAATTGCTTGGTGAAAGCACTTTGTTAATTTATGTGTTACAATGCACCCAAGTCTGTCCAAGGGAAAACTACATGGCACACTTGCAGGGTTAATAGATACTTACGGCTGAGGAAAGCCAACGCCCCTCAGCCCTCACCCAGAAAAATGATAAAAATTCATAACAAACCCAAACTTGCAGAATTATCATATCTGTCTTCGGATGCGTCGGAGCGGTATTCGCGCAGTTCGGTTTCATCTGACCAAGACTCACTTGATTACGAGGACGACGAGGACGGAGAGTCTCCGGTGAACGGCGACCTGTCCGAGTCGAACCAGAGCCTGCTGCTGGAGGAGAGCGCCGAGGCCGAGGACACGATAGACAGCCCTGTGCAGCGCAAACCCCCCGCAAGGTACGGTATCCGTCCAGTGCCAGACAGCGAGATTGGAGAATACATTTGTAACATTGAGAAAATGGTGCAACATCATGTACCACCAGAATGAACCTGTCTTGAGCGACAGCTGTCTTGAGTGGCCTTTTACCTTATACAGGACTCTAATCACAACAAATTAATGAGTGTCACGCAAGACAGGTTTTATTTATTGAACAGTATCCAGCACAAAAGTGTGGCCATAGATCAAATTGTGACAATTGTAGCTTATGGCTACATGTGCCAGGTCGATGTTCCAAGTTTAGATTCGAAGAAAATCTCCAATTAATTTGTTAGTATATCTTTTCTTTGTTTCAAATGACCTGTGCTCAGCCGTTCTTTCTTTCTTTCTTCTTGTCTTGAAAGCCCTTTTTTTTAGCTAAAGCTATTCCCTTTTACTCACGTTAATGAAAGACACATCTGTCTGCAAACCATAAGAGTTCTATAATCCGCACTAACGTTTAAGGTAAGTCTTTAACTTCGATAGTTACCCAGCTGCGTTGAGAAGTAGTCACTTAATATCCTGCTTTCAACTCATGTAAGTGATATGTATCAGCCAATTTCAAGCTCCAGAGTACAGTAATTTCTTTATTAACTATAGTACAGTCTCGTGTCTAGTCCAGGGATCAGACTAACAAAAGTAAACTAACTCGATTCATATTTCTTTTCTCATAGGAAACCCTTCTTGTTCATATCTGCTTTGTATTTCTGACACTAATTATTTACTTATGTAATGATATATATTTATGTAAACATATATGAACATTTCAATTGAGACTAATCTGTTTTTAAAATCAACAAAATGATGAATGTAATTTGGTATTTTATATTTATTTCCTTTGAATTTTTTCTGCAGTCCTACTCAGAGCAGTAACATCCCGCTGATGAGGGTCGTTCAGTCGATCAAGCACACGAAGCGTGCCGGCTCAAAGATTATCCGTGAGGGATGGAGTGTGCACTACACTGACCATGATAGCACTGTAAGTGATTATTTTATATCACAAGAAAATATTGTAGATAAAATGCAATACTGCAGCATAACAATAAAAAATTCAGGGATGTATGATTTTTGATATGTATGTTCATGATGGGTGTTTTATTGCAGAGAAAGCGACACTACTGGAAGTTGGACACGCGTGCAATAACTATGTACCAGACGGAGCACACATCCAGATACTACAAGGTAATGGCATACTTACTGTTTTACAAAAACGCTCTTCCTATTTGGTTGGTTAAGCTCCCAACACAGATTTTGCTATGCATACTTGGAGATTGTGTGAAGTAAAATTGATATGCTTTACACATTTGTTTGCAGGAGATAATGTTGGCAGATATCATGACAGTTCAAGCGTACAATCCACCGGCTGTGGTGACGCGCAACCCACACGTGTTTGAGATTAAGACACCAAACACAACATTCTTCGTTGGTGAGGATCCAACACGGGGTAAAATAGATCCAACAGAGGGACCCGTAGTCAACTCTGCAGGTAAGCTTACAGATTTCAAACAAAATACTTAAGGATTTTATACTGGAAGTGACTACTTCAGGCATTCAATATCAGACAACCCACACAAAACTTAACTTTATGCCACATACATGTACAAATGCAAAATTAAATTTGAACTCTTTGAACTTTTAGATATTAATGTATCTATTTCAGAGAGTGGCATTGGTTTGGAACAAGGTAAATGTTGGGAAAGTGCTATACGTCAGGCGTTGATGCCTGTGACACCCCAGGCAAGCTCAGAACCCGACAGCAACTCTAAAGTTAAACCAGAAAGCATCAGGGAAGCGGAAGAAAAGGTAAACAAATGCCGTAAAATTGTACTTGGCGATTTTTTTCCTGACAGTGAATAAAATAGATATAAAATTGTTTTCCCAATAACTTGTCATTAATCTCAAGTGTTTCGTGTTATAGGATATCAGTAAGCTGTACCAAATATTTCCAGATGATATTCTCGGCTCAGGACAGTTTGGAACAGTTTACGGAGGTAAAGGGCAATTTGTACAAATAATACATGTGACCACAAAGATGTAATCCATTTTGAAAAATGCCTCAAGAGTGCGTAGTGAATCCATGTAGAATAATTAACAACATTAACGGTGTCTCATAAAAGTAAGAATTCCCAGCTGTTGTACTATCTAAATGCGCTTGAACTGCTAAGTAAAAGTGCATTTAAGCTCATGAAATTCATTCTTGGGTATTGAATTAATGGAGTAATATATTAATGTTGGGGTTTTTTTGTAGGTAAACATAAGAAGACTGGTCGTGAAGTTGCGATCAAGGTTATTGATAAATTAAGATTCCCAACTAAACAAGAAGAACAGCTCAAAAATGAAGTGTCGATACTGCAGGTAAAATATACATTTATCGGCAGTCAATATGTAATCTGTTTCAGTCATAAAACATGTCAGGGCCAAACATGCCAACTATGCCGTAAATGGGGGTTTGGTCTGATCTCAATCAATTGCCTTTGGATAGAATGCACAGAAATTGGGCATGGATTCATTTTCTGATACAGTATAATAATTTCGCAAAATCAAACTATCAATTGAATTTGCATTGGACACGTACAATTTTATTGCTATCTTCAAACACGATTTTGTTAACATTTTATACTTAATTGACAATGCTCAATTTGCTCAGAACTTACACCACCCTGGCGTTGTGAACCTGGAGAAGATGTTCGAGACTCCGGAGAAGATTTACGTTGTGATGGAGAAGCTCAAGGGAGACATGCTGGAGATGATCCTGTCGTCGCCGCGGGGTCGACTCGCCGAGAGGGTCACGAAGTTCCTTATTTCACAGGTCAGTATCACTTATAAAAGCTCACTGAATAAGCTGCATTTAGAGATGACCACATTTATTTTGATAAAAATATTTATAAAGGAAACATTTCAGCGTTTTGCAAAACGCTCAACTGGAACATTGCAGTTAATATGTTTCCACAAGTACAAATACCCTTTCAGCATACATCGGAAATAAAATTGGACCCAGAGATACCCTTGAATATGCAAGGGAAAGCCTTGTATGATTATGAAAATTTTAAGCGTTGTGTGGTACAAAAAGTAGAATAACACCTCAAATGTTAAATATTTCTTTCATGAAGTTGTTTTGTAAAACTTATTTAAAAAAATAATCAGGTTAGCTCCATGTATCGTTGACCATCAGTTATAAAGATTTTCCTGTCGACGGAAATCTCAATGTAGAAATGTGGTACTTGTATGCAGCCTGCACTCCGGTGAGAGTCGTCCTTACAGCATGTCCACTTCCCCCCACGGATCGGCCGAAAGTGTACTCGACACGAAACTTGTGACTTCATGGGCAGAAACTCCTGTCTACAGAACATGCAGTACATGTGTCCTCCTTTTGTGCCTCCTCGCGCTGATAGAGCCAATTGAGAACCAGCTCGAGAAATCGCAGGCAATCTCAAATCAAGCTTAGTATTTTCCTCGTGGGAGTAACCCGGAAGCATCTCAGTTGCCTCTTGAATGACTTGATTGGCGCCGCGTTGTCTTTTCATTTTCCGCAAGGTCATCTCTTGTTGCCTCAAATGGAACTCTATTTTGTCCTTTTCCCGGTTTAGTACACTGATTTTATCCTCAACTATTACTTTAGCCTCCCTTGTTTTATACAATTCCTTCTTGATCTTCTCCAACTCTTGATATGCCATCTCTCCATCTTCCATCAGTTTCTGAATCTGATATTCAATAGCACGTTCATCAGTTTCGCCACTTATCCCGAGTAATTCCTTATATCTCTCCTCTCTTCTTTTCAACCTGTCAACTTCATCTTGCTTTGCATCCAGTTCTCCGGTAACTTCCGTCAGTTCAGTGTTTAGTTCCTCTATCTTTATATGTGCCTCATCTAGCTTTTGCTCAAGTTCCAGCATCACATCGTTTTTGTCCATCATCCTCGGCGTTTGAACACTCGTTCTCTGTAGCTGATTGTAATGACTAATGATCCCCAAATATTGTGCATTCAAGTCCAATACACTCTGCAGGTCATTCTGAGTGTCCTCGAGAACCTTGCGTAGTTTATTATACTCCTCATCCTTTCGTTTTATAATTCCATCTTTTTGTCTAATAATGTTTTCAAATTCATCGTTCTTGGTCGGCACATCCCACACTGGCGGGGAGCCCACTGAGTTCCTCAGGCTGGCGGACGGGGGCCTCGCCTCGGGTAACTTTTTAAGCCTCGAGGGGGCCCTGCTCGAAGACTTAGTCGACATGGCCGACATTGGTCGAGGGGAGTTGTGTTCAGCGAACACGCTATCTTCACTCACTTTGGACAGTTGTCGGTTGTTTAGAGCTCGCTGAAGCAGGGTTAGTTTGTCGTGAAGGTAGGTGATCTCGTCCTGGTGGACCTCCTTCAGCACAAGTCCGGTGGCCAGCTCCTTAACGGATTTGTGATGGACTTGTGAACCGATCTGGTTCTCCAGGAAATGAACTGTCCGAGGATCCGGCAACATCACCTCTGGAAATATAAGAGGAGCATTTATTAAATCTACGAGAAGACATTTATACATGTTTTCAAGCGCAGCTAGAGTAGTGCATAGTATTAGATATATCAACTAATGTGAGTAATTCAATGATTAGCGCATAACCAACATGTTGAGGGACGTGAGTGCAGACTTAAGCCTTTAGAGACCTTTTGGTCGATGCATTTTCTACAACAACGATAATAGAAAAGTCAGCAACAGAACATTTAATTTGAACATCATATTAAAATCAAACCTTGCCGTGTTAAGCAGTGACTGCAAAAGTAGTTTGATACAAAGAGGTAATTTTATAAGCCCAGTGTAAAACAGTATGTGACGCACAAAAACACACATCTTGAAATAGTGTGTAAGGCTTACCCAATAGCTTCTGATTTTTTGCTGAAAAGTGGCATTGTAAACTGTTAATGACACACTACAAGTAATCCAAAAGATACAACACATGCAAGTTAGGTTTAGTATTCAACTTGGGGCCCATAGAGCTAGCTATGATGTATTCAAACTTCACTTCGATGCACCAACCTGATATGGAAGACTTGAGTTTGAGCATCGCGACGACAATGTGACATCCGCGGTCCTCTAATACCTGGATGAACTTGCTGTACGAGCGGTTGTCCTTCCTCTTGAGTAAACAGATGAGTTCCAGCACCTTCCCGCTCATTGTCTCGTCTTTCTGTATGATTACATGTTGTGATATTTACATTTCATTTCCGGAAAGTTGGGAGTAAATTGCTTATGACTGGCTTTGGAATAACGTAAAACAGAAAAGTTTTCGTAACATTATGCAAAATGTACAGGGCAGCGATTCAGTTGGTCGAGAGACAGGCGACAGTCCTATCCTTTAAAAAAATTCTTTTCTGTTACCTTGAAGGAAACAATTTTAACATGGAAAGTGCAGTTTGCACTTCAACATGTAATTGAATCCCTGATTTTCAAAATTCTGGCGATGACCACAAAATTACTCTGTCTTTACTAAACTGCTCTTTATTTTAATGGGTAGTCGTTAAGTTTAAATTACAAAAGGTGTACTTGCATGTATTGTGGTTATTTCTTCGTGCGTGAAGATGCCGGTGGCTTTGAGAGCGTTGAGTAGATCCGCACTCACGTTGAGGTGCGCCTGGATGAAGGACACGCTCTGCGTCAGCAGCTTCTTCTTCTGATAATCCATCGTTCCTACTGAAACTCGTCACAAATCTGTATATAATTAAAAGAAAATTATCATTCCTAGGTAGAACCCGTCCTTTGGACGGTGTGCTTTTGTTGACTTTATTTCAGCCAATGATGTTCTGTCCTGATACCTCATTAACATAATTTATTATTCTTTTTTTGTGATTGGGTAAGACTTAATAATTGTTAGTAGTATGATTATGGAACTACAGTCATTGATAGTACATTCGTCACTGATGACATTTCGTCACAGTTACTATGTCAATTTGACATTTTCACGGCCAATTCTGTAAAACTATCTTCGGTTGAAGTTAGAATTACGAACGTGCGGTCTTAAGATCCACGAAACATATTGACCGAGTTTATATTTTTCAGGCCTGAATCTGTAGTTATATGTGATCATACATATATAGCTCGCCATGCAAGACTTCTGTGCTGTGTAAGTTGATTCTTATAACTTGCCAAAGAAAAAGAAAGAAAAACAACAAAACTCAAAGAAGTTACTTTTGCGTACATCAAGTTAATGTATCTCTGTCCACAATATCACACAGGCTGGTGGACAATCGTTAAAACTGCTCTGACCAGTTGGATGTTGTCACGTTCTTATATTGAATAGATTACGTTTCAAAATACTTACGTAAAGATTTGATAAGAAGCCACAGGAGACACGTTTAATTCCAAGCAACTGATCTATGTCAGATTAAACTGTCACAATCTACATGACAAATCATCCCATTACTCAGTGTGTAATTTTCTTCCGAATTTGTACAGTACTTCTTCGTAATAATCAGAGAATGGGGTAAATTTAGGGCTGAATCTCCAGATGTATCGCCTTCTTACCGCAAGCTTTGACAAGTCTAAAATGCGTGTGATCGTATTGCATGTGGTGTTTTTGATCATGACAACTCGGATGATTTTTGACAATGATATTCAAGGTCCTCTATCCTTGTTTGACTTTGCTGAGCTGGCTGGGGCGTCCAGCTAACCAGATATCAAGTAATTTTAGTTTCTGTTGTGATCTCACTGCAAGAATATGTATGATATTAACAATGGTATTAATTCCATGAAGAAGAATTTCAACACACTCTGTTTGTGACCTCAAGATTTGTAGCGGAATTAGTTTTTTGTAGGATACACATAAGAATGATTCAGTTCTTGACTGCTTGACTGAATTCAGTTTCGTTTGGAGGAAAGTGTCGCCGATCTTACCATTAGTAATATCCATCATTAAAATCCTTGAACGAAGAAGTCCAATTTTGTTCCATGTTTTCTTGAAATGTTAGCAGTATATTGTCTATTCCATAACAACACGATAGAACCAGCGTTGGAATTCCTCGTATGTTTGTATGTCTTTGGACTCCGGCCAAGCTGGTGTAGTTTTGATAAGTCCGTGGATTATTATTTAAATTGTAGCACCTGACAATTTCAGGTGAACAAAGCTTGCTTAATGTGTTGATGTGACCATACTCATTTACATGTCTCAGTACAAGTTATTAATTTACATTTGTCCAAATGTGATTTTAAAAGGTGTTTTAGAATATTTTTGGATTACATTTATTACCATACTTGAAGAAAAATGACACTTAAAATATTCGCCAGAACTGAAGTTTAAAATATCTTTAGGCTGCATAGCATCAAAAGTTGCCTTATATATTTATTTTATTTAAAACAATTCCTTAATTTTCTCTGATCAACGTCCTTTAAATTAAGTCAATCACAAATGTGGACCAGTATCTGAAAATTAAGTCATGACAGACTTGGTTGGTTTTACACATTGATCATAGTTACCTGACAATGTGAGTCAATCATACATAAGATCCCTACGACTGTACGTTTTAGCTGTAACGATCAAGACGAAATCAACACTTGTTGCTTTGACTTTATTAGTCATATGTCTCAACAAGAAGATTAATTGTTACTAAATGATTCTCTTCAGAAGATCGACTTAATACTTGACAAAACACCACTGGTTGACAACATCATGTTAATTAGAAATACATGACACCATGAAGAAGTGTGTCCATTTGGACTACATCTTAGTGTCTCTTGTTGATTTCTTGGTTGGAAGGATGTTAATGTCAATGTCAGGCATACGGCACGTTTTCATAAACTTTAACGCACATCCCTTTATGCACACATGCGTTAAGTTCCAAGAAATTGATGCGTTAAGAGTAGCGTTAGAATAGCGTTATGTGCAGTTATTCCTCAACGCTACCAGATCAGCATTAGGTAATAACTGAACATAACCCATAACCCATCAATATCATCATAACGCATAACGCATGATCTCACTATCTTTTTTCATTAGGAAAAAATATCCATGACACTCAAGTGCCCTGTATCAGATACTTAATTTAATGTTATTATTATGTTGATAAGACCTTTTATGGAGTATTGTTATGTGCAATTTTAACATAAATATAAGTGACATGTGTTGTGACTCGCGTAATCAAGCTACAAGTACCGTATTATCTCCAGTTAAAGCACTCCTCCCGTATTGGAAGAAAATAATATAAATGTCCGTTGCTATTATTTAGGTTCACATATTTTTCCACTGATATAATTCGGGGGTTAGTCAGTTGTCCGTCTATTTTCCAGCAGAAAACCGAAAGATTATCGCCTGACATAAATACTCTGAAGCGCTACCACGAGATTTGGATTGTTGTACCAGTTAATAGAGCTTTTATTCTTTCTGATTGTAGATTCTGGTTGCCTTGAAGCACCTTCATTCCAAGTGCATTGTCCACTGTGACCTTAAACCTGAGAACGTACTGCTGTCATCGGAAACACCGTTTCCACAGGTAAGACTTCCATCTGATTGCTGAACATCAAGATATTCTTCAGACTGGTGTAGATTTACATCATGTACATTTAAATTTAAAATTCTCTGAAATGTGTATCTGTCAAAATAATCAAAAGAGGTAATTCTACATTATATTTTCGCATTAATCATTTTGCTGTTTTTTGTGAATTCTTTTTAACTTAATCTGTGAAATAAGCAGTCCATGTGTTGCTGATGTTTCAGGTGAAGTTATGTGACTTCGGGTTTGCTCGCATCATCGGCGACAAATCCTTCCGTAGATCCATCGTGGGCACGCCAGCGTATCTAGGTAACGTTTATAACTTGTTGCTCTCATACTGAAATTGGATTCTGAAACTAGAGTCAAGTAAACACTGTAATTTTGTATATTTTACTGTTACTTTCCAAGGTTCACATTGGTATTTTCTGTGTATAATTTCAGCCCCCGAGGTGCTTAAAAGTAAAGGATATAACCGTTCACTTGACATGTGGTCTGTAGGTGTCATCATCTATGTAAGGTAAGTGTGCATTTCTCGAAGAAGAAATGTTATGCATATGAAACTCAGCACAGTTGTTAATAACTACTCGTATTAGGAGCATTTTTGGGCAGTTTACCTTCTGTAACCCCCTAAAAAATACCCAAAATAATTAATTACATAATACTACATAATAAATAAATACTACAATCATCTATTTATCCATTTACAGCAATGCAAAAATTGTAAATTTGGTTATGAGTAAAGACGTTTATGTGAGAAAATTACATCACTTAAAAAACTCGAAATTCGCATTTATTTTGACCACTGTCCGTAAGGTCAGCTTCTAGTGTTTACACCGTTACGTTACATTTGACAGTTTGAGTGGGACGTTCCCTTTCAATGAAGATGAAGAAATCTCGGATCAGATCCAGAATGCTGCCTTCATGTATCCACCAACTCCATGGAAAGAAATCTCACCCGATGGTATGCAGCACACTATATATGTTTGGGTTTTTTTACATTTCTCACGTTAAAGACGTCTAATGCAGTACAACTTGGAAGTAGAATAGAATACGTTTATAATAAGTAATAAGTAAAGATATGAAAAACAAAACTGCATGTAGGCTTTGGGGAATCTCACTGTTGTTACCTTCTTTTAACCGAAAAAGTAGTGAACAAAAACCAAGATATTTCAAGTTATCAATGAAAAAATTAATACATCAAGTCTCATTTCTCAAAGCAATCGGAATTACGTCAAATAACAGTCTTAATGTAATCCCACCGTGAAAAAGTTCATATTGACTGATCGTAATATAACATTCCCTACATTAATTATTATTTTATTAGATTTTCTTGCAGAACACATGATATTTCACTTTCCACTTTTATCCCCAAACATGTTTGATTTAATATTAACCGTCTGCCTGTGCGGGACATGTGTATTGCAGCGATTGATCTGATACGGCGCCTGTTGCGTGTGGACATGAACTCGCGTCTCAGTGTGCTGCAGGCCTTCACGCACAAATGGATCAAAGAGGTCTGAATCTACTCGTCTGGTCACTGGAGAACTACTACTATATATATTATTGCCATATATTGCATGCTTTCATCCATAACGCTGTAATGTTCAGGCCCATGTCAAATTGTTTCAAACCGTAACTTGAGGCTTCTTGCCAAGAGTTGCACAACGGATTTTACATGGGCCCGATTATCCTAACCCTTTAACTTATGTGATGGGTCTCTGTAAATTAGAAATTGCACCCTTAATATTAGAATCAACATTGAAGTTTAGAAAACAATGGTAATTTAGCAAGGTCAAATTTAACAAGGTCAAAATTTTAAGACAATTTTTTTAGATGTGCAACTTTCAATGCATTGTTACTTACAGAGACCAATTAAATTCGCTTGGTTCCAAGAAGGCAAAGCTTTGGGTCGATGCTATTATTACCTTAAGCATAGTAGCACTGCAACAACGAAATTAATGTAGACATGTTAAGTTTGATAAAGGCTTAGAGATGAGAGCTCAAAAAAAATAAAGGTACCTCTGGGCTGATGAACAGATTTGCATGTAGAAACAGTTTGCAAATAAATACCTTGCTGGTATTGGTCCAAAGTTAACGCCAGCATTATCTGTAGATGGCATCGGATGATCATTTTGAAGCAGAAATACAATGAACATCACAAACTGCTTCACAATCCTCTCAGCAGATGGCAGGGCTGCACTTAATCAGCATACACTGTCTCTCTACTGCTTAAATCTTAGTTAACTAATTGCAATGATTAACTAAAAGAAAAAGACGTTAGATAGTGAGTGATCACTTTTCTTCTTGGAAAAAGGCAGAACTTGTGAATGTAAAAATGTTGATGTGTGAGTGTTGATACTTGTATTGTGAAGTCAAGTGAACGTAAAACAGTTTGTGTGAGATCATTTGCGTCGTAAAATTAGATGTTTCTGGAATGTCTGTTTCAACTGGTAGAACTAGATGTAAAATGCCACCAGAATGTACATACAGTTGAACTTGCACAGTGACTGACATTAGAACAGCGACACAAAGATATGTGCTCCTGTTGGAACAAGTATTGATATCCCACTACACCCGAAATAAGTGTTCTTTCAGTTTTGGGATTATCTGCAAAAAGTTTCAAAGTTAACGGTCTGTAACCTAATTCTGACAACCCCACTTGATGCTAGATTGTGGGAGTCCCCCAAATTTTCTTAAATACCATGCCTTTGGCGAAATGCTAATACTCAATATTTCGACTGACCTTATCATAAAACGTAATAATTTCCTGATGGCATCCTTTGTATGTTTTATGTATACCAATGGTGATAGACCTTTCTGCATTGATCTGTTTATGAAAACTAACTTTGATTCTTGTGTTTTAACCACAAGATGTTTTGTGGCCTTTAATCATGACTTATGAATTAATGGTGTTATTTCTTTACAGTTTTGTGTGACGTCCACGTACAAATCTTTCTTCTGTCTTCTAACGATATTCAAGCTGTTTATGTGACAACACAGTGAATGAGGCAGTTCGGTGTATTTTTCCAATTAAGAAACTGCGCAAAGTATTATTGTTGCCTTCTACAGTATCTAAGAATGGAACTTTATAATGTTATACTAGTTTTTTCAAAGGCAACTGTACCTTGTTTGGCAATTTGGTATCAGATTCTACCAAATGGAACAAACTCACCACTTAGCTGTTTGTTCAGGCTGCAATAATACGTTCCACTTGTAACTTGAAAACATGTTGTCACATACACCGTTTTGAGTATCGGGAAAATGATCTTTCTACACACAAACATTACCCAGTACAACTTCTTAACTTGGCTGCGCTTTGCGGAATACCGGCACTGCTGTTACTGGAGGGCTTGAAAAGCCGCTAGTTACAGGCCTTGCTTATTAGCAAGCAATTATGTCACAGATGGAAAGAAAAAATTACGGCCAGTAATAATTGAGCTTGTGCTTCTTTTTTTCTCTCATTCCATTTTTGCAGCCATAGATCTCATCAATAATTTATTACAAGTGAAAATGCGCAAGCGTTACACGGTAGATAAATCCATGGCCCATGTCTGGCTACAGGTGATTTGTTATTTTAGCAATCAAATATTTACATACTATTATAGATAATTTATTCCTAATAATTATCTTAATAACTTTGTTATTATATTATTATCAGTACACGTAGGCCTGGTCTTTTATTATTAGAAATAATCAGTTGTTTGGTTGGTTGTTAGGTTAATTTATTTTTTTAGATTTTTCACTTACTTTTTGGTCGTTGATGCGTGCATTGCTCTTCACCTTTCTATTGCTTCTGTTGCAAGATACTCTTGGTGGGATGAGGGTGGTGCACAATATAAAACATCGGTTCCAGAACGCAGCCTTGGATTGACATTATTTTTGGCCAAATGTCACAAGAAAATCCATTGTGACCAAACGAATTAGCACTCTGTTTGTGCGGCAAACAGCAAGTTTGAATCCCACCCCTGAGAAAGACTCGAAACATGGATAGTTTCCTATCTGGATGTAAATAAAGTAATAAAATCAGACGAAGAGATTGACAAACTGGCAGTTTTATTCGAAAGGAGGGAATTGAGAGAAAAATATACAGCAATTAATAGCATGAAATGGGCAAAATTCCATTGAGCAATGTAAGCATCATGTTTCCAAGTATTTTTGCTTTGAACTTTTAGATTTGCTTAGGCTTAAGTAACTAATAAACGCTTTTACTCACAAACTTACCCCGCTTAGCTACCCTGTAGTTCCCAAGAAGGTCATGCCGTTATTTTAAAAATTATTCAAGTATTTTTGCCTTGTATAGTTATGATTTAGTGACATGTATTACGTTTTTTACCGTTTCTACTTTTATAATTTTGAGTAAGCTCAATCAAAATTTTATGTAAGATTCGTAATTAGGAAATTGACAGTATTGCACAATATAGTTTTAGTGTAATTATTTTCTGAGTATTTTTTTTTTTTTTTTTTTCATGTTAAAAAAATCTAGCGCGATCTGTAATTTCTACTCTTAAAGCTGTTCCCGGATTTTGTACATGAATTTTTCTTCTTCTTGTATTGGTGTTAACATTTGTTCTCAGTTCTGCATCTTGGTACATGTATTTGATAGTTTAGGTCATGTTTTAATCGATTTTTTTTCCGTAAGGACAACTGTATAACGATTGAATAAGTTTCATCAAAAACGTTTAAAACAAATCCAACAAAAAAAAAATTAAATTACTGTCCGACCTTTTTTTCACATTAACATTTTATGAAATGAAAACAGGGCAAAGTAATTGAAGCTCTTTAGAAGTACAGACTGAAAAAGGTCATTGAGGCGAGAATATTGTTGTTAAACGTAAAAATGTAAATATTGCAGGACTATCAATGCTGGTGCGACCTCCGTAAGCTGGAGAGTATGGTCGGACAGCGGTACCTGACCCACGAGTCGGACGACGCGCGCTGGGAGGCCTACCGCTCCGAGAAGAAACTACCGACGTGGAACGAAGCGGGATTTAAAGGTGTGAGCAAGAACGATATTTTTAAAATCAATAAGAACAAAGAGCGAACCGGTGCTAGGTAGCTTGTGTTGTGCGACGAAAATACAAATGTACGTGGCCAACAGTGGTGCCATCTATGAGTGGCAGTTAAGTGCAGTCACATTTTCTTTCATTATGTTTCTGCAAGTCTAAATTACCGTGTTGGAATTTTAGACTGTACATGTATGTACAAATTGTGCACTGACGCCTTTAAAGGTGGCACCACTCTGGAGTCCCATGCTACATTTTGGAATTTTTACTTCCATTTTATGACATTTTTAATCCCTTGGATACATATAGTAAATGCCAGAAAGAACAAAATACTTTCATATCAAGTGAGCTGTGATAAATAGTCAAATATGCGCGAATCATGAACAATTTTAATCCTATCAAAACGGCACTGAACTTGGTGGTAATTGACTGTTAAAGGTGAATCAGGGTTTCTAACGTAATGAAAGAGTGGGGGGGGGAGGAGGGGGTTGACACTGCCAAGAACTTTTGGAAGGCATTTGAAGTTGAGGAAAAAACCAATTTAATATCGAGGAATTTACACCAATCGATGTTAAATTGAATCATTTTCCACTGCACATCAGATTGAAGTTCTTGTGCAGTTAGTTCACTTGTGCAAGTGTCTAGACAAGTACTGCGCAAGTGGTTAGACAAACAGGTTAGATACGGGTGCACTAATTCGGTTTGGTACTAAGGTACGGAGTATGTACAGAAGTTCAGTGCCTCATATTATTTTCCTTTGGTTTTCACATCTCCGAATTCAGATCTGACTTTGTTTAAAAGCTACCCGACGAAGGCTAAAAGACACAACCCGTGACAAAATAACGTTTCAAGATATTTTTATGATATGTACCCCTCGTGGCCAAATCATGAACCACATGTACAATAGATTCACTCACTCAACCATTACAACCATTGCATGCAATATCTGTGGGACCAAAAAAAGTGGATTCGTGAAATTATTTTGACGTTAATAATCTTTAGAATTATTTATTTGCTGTTGAAATGCTTTTTGATTTGATGATAGCACATCACAGCGGAACCTTAATGCGTATTTATATTTATCAGTCTACACATGCAATTGCAATGAATTTAAGCTTGTTTGCTTGAACGCCTTGAACTCAAATATGCTGAATTCTTCCTCAAAATTAAAACGGGATAAACTAAGAAAAGCAAGGAGTACAACTTATCCGATACTTATATCCGATACTTATTTTTGGCTGATTTAAAGCAATGCTTTAAAGCAGCGTATGGAATCGGTCGTGTTATATGCCTTTTTGCCGAATTGGCACACTTCCAATTGACCTATTGACCTCAGACCAATTTTAAAAGTTGTCAAAAGTGTTCATTCAAATTATACTTTTGTCGGAATTCGGAAAAATTAATTAGGTCATTTTTTATCGCTGATTTTGTGGTTCGTAATGCACATTTTGGGCCAATGCTTCTATAAGCAGTGTAACTGTGAATTTCGAAACATGCTCAAATGGTGAATT
>JBCAUI010318740.1:0-15325 GCA_038406195.1 Haplosyllis anthogorgicola | reverse complement strand
CCTGGGTGTCGATACCCAGGTCTAGAAGAAGAAGTTGAGTAACGTTTGGCGGAGGCGATAGCTCCGTACCCTTACATTTGGCGTCCCTGGGTGGGCCAGGTGTAAAGAGGTTGGTGGCCTGGATAGTGTCTTGTACGCCCTGAAAGCGGTCGTCCCGAAACGACCGGTGTAGGGGTGACTTGTAGACACCACGAGCCGCGACTTGTGCCATAAGTGCCGTCACGCTGAAAGAGGGCGAGGAGGCGACATCTCGTTAGAAGAGTGCTGAGGATTGGGAGGACGATCGACATCGCCGTAGGTGGCTACAGCGGGGTGTCGACGACCGTTACCTATCTTGCAGTTGTCAGATATCGGTTGTTAGAAAAACTTTGTTAGGGCCTTTGCGCCTAATCTAGTAGACCCAACGAAGAGATATTGTTGGCAGCGGAATGGAGGGCTCGTCTGTGGATGGAACCATGGGCGGCCGACACTCGTCCGGTGACAGGACCACCGGAGGGTTTAGTGATGCTGTAGAAGAAACGGTGGTAGAGATTACTCCCACCACTACTGAAGTAAAATCTAGCGATGTAGAAGGGGAGAGAGTCCCCGGACCTTCAGATAGGGGGTCGATAGGTCGACCGAGATCACCCGATCGACCGTTACCTATGGGGATACCCTGCGACCGCTTTGCACTGAGAGTGATTGTGTCTGAGGTAGTCCCCGATCAAGGGTTCCAACCACCGGTGGCTCATCTCTGGACGGCAGAAGTCGTGAGGGACCTGCTGCGAACTGACGTTCCAGAGGTCCAAGAAGTCATCCTGGTGGACCATCAGACGATGATATTGTTCTTTGGGCGGAGGATCCTTAGCGAGGGTCTTCGGGAGGGAGATGCCACCGGAGTGGCCGGTGCCCTCTCGAGAGGCTATATGAGATGGATCAACCATACAATCTCCTTGCGGGCTATCCCGATTCCGGTGATGGTCGCCAGGCAGCAGGTGGCACAGGCCCTGACGAGGGCGCGTGAGAGGGCTGAGCGCCAATGGAAGGCCGCTCGAATGCGAGAGGCTGATGATGAGGCGACTGAATATTCAGTACGGGCCCCTTTTCAAAGGAGTCCACAGGGAAGCAGCTCCCATGGGAGCAACACCCTTGTGGGGGCTGATATTCCCGACATAGCTGCCATGAGGTTATCAAACCTGGGTCGCCAGGCACCAGTCAGCTCGGCAGAGGAGCGGGATGGTGTTGAGGGAGGAGGGAAGAAGAGAGGCAGACGTGCAGCCACCAATGGGACCCCCAGAGGGAACCGTAGAGGCCGATCAGCTGCGCAAGGGGGAAGGCCGGGCAGGCCTCGACGTCAACCATCCCCCAGTCCTTCGCCCTCACCGTCCCCGAATAGAGGCGACGACAGCGAGTCAGGGAGGTCGTCTGCGTCGGCTGCTAGTAGGCGTCCACGGAGACGTCAACGACGTCGGAGCCGGACTCCTGAGACCCAGGGAGCCATCAAACTCATGAAGTTAAGTGATCAGAACACACCTGCCCAGTATTTGATGTGGAAAGAGTCGATACGGTCATATCGGCGAGCTGGCTATCGGGACTCAAAAATCATGACCCAGATCTATGGTGCCGTCATGGATCTAACAGGAGTGACCGATTTAAGAAAGATGCTTACCCTAGATGATCAACTGCGATACCTAGATACTAAGTTCAAGGTGTCTAACGACTACGACTCTTTGCTTCGCAAGTTGTACACGATGCACCAGGGCTCGAGAGAAACGGTGGCCATGTACTCGGCTAGAGTCACCGACCAGATGTCCGCTATCCAAGAGGGACACCCAGGAAAGCTAGCTGATGCTGAATACGAGCGACTCAAGAAAGACAGGCTGTATGGTGGGCTCCGAGTAGAGCTACAGAATGCTTTATCATATCTGCAAGACAACCTTGCTAACTATGACTATGAGGATTTCCTTGATATCGCCAAACGGAAAGAGGCCAACCGGGAGGAACAGGTCCATAGGCGGACGTTGGATCCTGGCTATCACAGAACGAATGATCGTGATAAAAAGGATCCTCGGGACGGACGTTACTATCCGAAGGCCAGGATGGCTGCACCCGAGGTGGACGATGACCTCGAGTCCACCTCTGGGCAGGGATCGGATGAGAGTGAGGAGGACCATCCCGGAGGGGCAGACGTCAGGTTGGCAAGGTCTATGGACAGATTTGAGAACAAACAACGTCTATGTTATGGATGTCAGTCGCCGGATCATCTGATCCGGGACTGCCCAGAGAAGACGAGGGCGAAGAAGATGTATTTAAATGCAAACCGGGGCTCGGGGAAGGGAGCGCGAGCCCCGCCGAAGCCAACGCCAAAGGCGGTCGAAGACCGGCCTGCGGCCCCGGCCCAGAACTAAAGTGGAGCCGGGGGAAGACTCCCTACGTGAACGAGGAGGCCATAGGACGGTGGATGGGTGTAGATAACATCGGCAACATCCAGATTGATGGCGTCCCCTGTAAAGCAGTGCTAGACACGGGGGCCACGGTCAATTTGATCACACCAGGCTATGCGGCATCCCGTGGCCTGACTGTGTATCCGCTGTCGGATCTCCTACGTTCGGGGGAGTCCTCCATGAGGGGAATAGGGGAAGCCAAGTTTGATGTTATCGGCTACGTGGTCGTTCAGATACAAGTGGCGGGCGTAGCTGGCTATAACGAGGACGCGGTGGCCTTGGTCTTACGAAGCGATACAGACTTTGCCCGACGTGTCCCCGTACTGCTTGGAACCCCTACCCTAGACAGAGTTATTCAGGTCATAAAAGAGAGCGAGATAGATCGACTGGCTGTCCCCTGGGCGAACGTCCGAGTCGCCTCATTGTTGAGGACCAGGCGAGTGCTGGTCCGACGGGCGCTGGCCCAGGGCACCGGAGACAAACCCCCAATGGAACGGGCGAGGGATCTGTTAGAGGGTCCTGAAGAGGATTTGAGACCTACTCCGGAAGAAATCGACCGAATGAAGAACGATCCTTTGGAATATGAGGAGACGGCGTACGCCCGGGGAGACACATATCTACCACCCTTCTCGCGAGTGTTTGTCAGATGCCGTGTCAACCGCGTAGTGAGAGAGGGTCGTTTGTGGGTGTCCGCCACCGAGCTCCGGCCGGGGGAAGGGCATCTGCTACCAGGGGTAAAAATGTGGTCGTCCATACGAACTCTGAAGAGAAACTCACATAAAATGACTGTCATTCTCGAAAATACTTCGGCCGCCCCCCAGATCATTAAGGCGGGCGACCCAGTGGCAACCATATCAACAGCCGACATCGTTCCGGAGACCTATGTTCGGCCCGGCACAATCCAACGGCTTGATGAGCAAGAGAGGGTCGAGAGTGGCCCACAATTGACTGAGGAAGAGCGCAAGAACAAAGTGCTGGAGATGTTGGATTTGTCGGGACTCGATGATTGGCCGGAGAGACAGCGGTCGGAGGCTAAGGGACTGCTGCGGGAGTTCCATGACATCTTTGCCCTCGATTCATCTGAGTTGGGCTGCACCAAAGCAGCTGAACATGTCATTACCTTGGACGATGAAACTCCCATAAAGGAACGGTTCCGGAGGATACCACCTCACTTGGTGGAGGAGGTCAGGGAGCACCTGAAGGTGATGCTGGAGGCCGGGGCCGTTGCTCCAAGTAACAGTCCCTGGAGTAATGCAGTCGTCCTGGTGAGGAAAAAGGACGGGGGCTTGCGTTTCTGTATCGACTTCCGTCGCCTGAACAACAAGACTAAGAAGGACTCCTACCCGCTACCGCGGATACAGGAGTCCCTGGACAGCCTGGTCGATGCTAAATGTTTCTCAAGCGTGGACTTCCTCTCTGGGTTCTGGCAGATACCCATGAGTGAGGAGTCCCGAAAATATACGGCTTTCACAGTCGGCAATCTGGGATTCTTCGAATGTTGCAGAATGCCGTTTGGCCTCTGTAATGCTCCTGCTACGTTCCAGAGGTGCATGCAAAATGTCTTGGGGGAGTTAAATCTGCTGTTCTGTCTGATTTATCTCGATGATGTCATTGTTTACTCCAAGACCGAAGGGGAACATCTGGATAGGTTGCGGAAGATTTTCGAGCGCCTCCGAGAGCATGGCCTCCGGTTGAAACCATCGAAGTGCAAGTTCTTCCAGACCGAGATAGTGTACTTAGCACACCATGTCTCTAAGGATGGAATCCGACCTAGTCGGGAAAACGTCAAGGCCATCCAGGAGATTAGGGAGCCGGATACTTACACGGCGATTAGATCGTTTACCGGTCTAGTAGGGCACTACAGACGGTTCGTACCTCAGTTTGCTAAGGTCGCCCGACCTTTAACGGCTTATTTGGAGGGGGAAGGCGCCAACAAAAAAAGGGAGAAAGTGGTGCTCTCACGAAAAGCCAAGGCAGCCTTCCAGGCACTAAAAGAGGCCCTCGTATCCGAACCCTTGTTGCAATTAGCACGACTGGACCAACCGTTTGTGCTACATACAGATGCGTCTGGGATCGGCTTGGGAGCCGCCCTGCATCAGACAGACAGTCAGGGCCGATTACACCCAGTCGCCTATGGGAGTCGAGCGCTCCGACATCACGAGAAAAACTACCACTCTAGCAAGCTGGAGTTTCTGGCCCTCTTGTGGGCCGTTACACAGCATTTCCGAGAATACTTGCTGCATGCACCATCCTTTGTGGTCAAGACGGATAATAATCCCCTGACCTATGTGATGTCTACCCCTAACTTAGATGCTACTGGCCATCGCTGGGTGGGGGCGCTAGCTAGCTTCAATTTTTCGTTGGAGTATGTCAAGGGACGACTCAACCCAGTAGCTGACGCCTTGAGTCGACTGGAACCATCGGACCGGTTGACGCCAGAAGAGATGGGACAGCTAGGGCCAGATAAGGAAACGACTACCGTTGGCGATAGTAGGCAACCAATCGTCGTCGACGCAGGGGGAGTTAGAAGTATCTTGGATGGAGCATTGGTGGGCAGTGCTGGGAGAGCGGAGACCCATAATCTGGACCTGGAGCCACTAGGTCCCGAAGAAGATGAGGACGACATCGACCCTCAGCCGGTCGCCCCCCGAGTTCGAGCCGCTAAAGTCTCTAAGATAGAGGTGATGGACTGGCCCAAGACGCAAAGGGAAGATCCGATATTGGGGAAGGTGTTGGAGTGGCTGGAGTCTGACAAGCCAACAACCCTGGCAACAGCCTTAGGGCCCGACGCCAATGCTCCGGACGGACAGCAATACGTTAGACATCGACAATACCTTGGCATACGCAATAAGTGCCTGTATTACACGCACCAACCCAAGGAAGCTCTGGAACCAGAGGTGTTGTTTGTTGTTCCCCAGAGTCATAGACAAAGGGCAATAGATGGCTGCCATCGGGATGCAGGACACCAAGGGCGCGACCGGACCCTCTCCCTAGTGAGAGAACGATTCTGGTGGCCGGGACTTACATCCCGAGTCAAAGAAACCGTGAAGGGATGCCATAGATGTCTGAAGTTCGAGGCTCGCCCTCAAAGGGCACCTCTACATCCAATAATAGCGACAGCTCCAATGGAGTTGCTACACGTAGACTTTACTTCTATCGAGCGGCCTGTTCCGCTCAATGAACAACCAAAAATCGTGAATGTGTTGGTATTTACTGACCATTTCACTCGTTTTGCGCTTGCCTTTACAACAAAGGACCAGAAAGCCCGCACAGTTGCCGATGTGTTATACAAATTTGTGATAGCACTATTTGGATCCCCAGCTCGCTTGCTGAGCGATCAAGGAACTTGTTTTACGGGTACTGTTGTAACAGAGCTATGCCGCATACTGGGAGTCACTCAATGCCGTACTAGCCCCTACCATGCCCAAACGAATGGGCAAGTGGAGAGGATGCATCAGACACTGATGCGGATGCTAGGAAAGCTAGACACAGAGAAAAAGCTGGACTGGACGGACCATCTCGCGGAAGTGGTACAGGCCTATAATGCCACCCGCTCAGAGATGACGGGGTTCAGCCCCTTCTTCCTGATGTTTGGTCGAAGACCAAGGCTCCCCCTGGACTTCTACTTCCCAACGATGAGGGGAAATGTCGAGTCCAGGAAAATGCCGGAGTATGTTGTCACCCTCCGAGTACACCTGAAGGCCGCTTTTGATGAAGCTAGGGCCACTCAGGCGCGGGAGGCTGATAGACAGAAACGTCATTACGATCGACAGACTGGTGCTGCCGTATTAAGACCCGGGGATGTGGTCCTGATGCGTACCGATGCCTTTGTGGGGAAGAGGAAGATAAAGGATAAATGGGGTGATACCCCATACGTAGTGGAGTGCCAACTCGCGGATGGCCTCCCTGCTTATAAAATAAAAGATGCAGCTGGTCGGCTGAAGACAGTGCACCGAAATCGGCTCCTCTTCCTTGCTCCTGATGGAGCTGATGACGCACACCCATCAATCAAAGTAGCAGTCGCACGCTACACAGGCCCTGTGGTCGAAAACCCCGAGGTAACCAATCCGACGGAAAGGATGTATCAAGAGAAGCCACAAGAGTTAAGTGAGGGTACAGTAGTCCCTGACACCCTCAGAGAAGTACCTCGGGAGGGGATCTCTGACATTAGTCAGAGTAGCAAGTGGACGCAAGTTGGGGCGTTCACCATAGTATTGGGACCTATCTGCACGGACCCAATCACTGGGGTGACCGGTCGATTAATTCCCGATCCTGCCCAGGTTGATATGGCCGAGGCAGAGGTAGATTGAAGGTAAAACCTGAAAATCTAAAACACTCCCGTTAGACGGGACCAGACAAGAAGAGCTGGCCGCTCAGACGAAAAGTTCATTGGCCGATTGCCAAGGACGGACCATCTGCTTTGCGTACCTTGTAGACGGACATGGGGTGTTCTCATCTGAGTGGATTAAACAGCTGCTTAGGTACCAGGCGGTACCTTAACTTTGTGGGGGAGGACAGGGCCCGTCACACAGGTATCGACTGCCTGACGATCGTTAGCTCCGGGTGTCGATAGCTATAATAGTGACGGCCGTTAGACCCTTCCCAGCGGGGGTACCAATTTTATTTGGCACTGGTGTACCAAGGGACTCTATCGGTCGGTTCAACGATAGTTTCCTGTGCATGCCCCTTGCTTCTAGACACTGTTTAGTGTCATCAATCGATGCCGACACTTGTGTCGAGCTCAAGTTTTGTTGTAATTACTTGTTAGTTAATTTGGAATTATATCATATTGCAATTATACATGTAGTTACCTGTTTACTCATCGGTAATTTATTCTGTAAATATGTTGGGTTGTTGTGAATTGTTATTTGTTGCTAGTGTCACATTGTCTTTGTTACGCGAAAGTGTGTACATGTATCTAGTCGACTGCATCGCACAAGTCGACTGCGGCGGTAGATCTAGAAATACGAAACAAAGACGAGAAGTTATAAATGTAAATGTTCTTTATTAGATAAAGAGTACAAAACTGTAAGCTGCCGCTGTCGCGGAACGATAAAACCTGAGTCTTTGACTTCCGAGTAAATACGTCTAAAATTTACTTCCGAGAATCGGCTACTCCGTATAAAACGGTTACAACAATATAAAACCCAGTCTGGGTGCCTTAAAATCTACAAATCGAAAATCTAACGCTAACGTTAACAGTTCATGACTAAATAACAATAAAAGTTGACGATGTCGATAGTTAAACGGATGGTTCAGGGTGCAGCCCTGAGGATACAGGCCGGTGGAGCGTATGTCAGGTTGTGGTCCAGGTCGTGGAACTGTCTGAAGTGCTGCTTGATCTTCGTGGAGTCGCGCCACACCGGGGCATTGTTAGATTGCACGTGGCCACGGTTGGTAGTCTTCCAGTCCTTACAGTGGGCGCAGATGAAGACACATCTATAATGGCCACCAACGAGGTGACTCAGGAGAGCGTGCTTGTTCAGGCGCAAAGACACACAGTACGGACACTGGAAAAAGGATCTGGCCTTTGTGCCGTCGGATTTCTTCTTCCCGTACTGTCGTGCCTTCAGGATACTCTGGCTGTGCAAGGCCTGCAACAACGATAGGTGCTGCACTTCGTCGGGATGGTTTACGTAATAGGCTTGTTTCACCGTGGTACCATACAGACGGTTGCTGTTTTGGGAGCGGGTGACGATGAAATCTCTCACTTTGGCCTTGCCTAACTTCTCCACCCAGGCAGGCCAGAGTTCGGTAGCCATGGCACTGAACTTATGTACCCTGCCGACGTGGATGTGGCGGAAAGCCAGGCGCATCTCGGACGTCGAGAGTTCGTTTTCGTCGTTCAGCTCGCTGGGGTAGAGGTCATAGAGTCTCTCGCGATAACCGAGGATATCTTCCTTGTCGATAGCCCAGAGGTCCTTCCTCGCCTTGTGTGCTAAACCTTTGAGCCGAACTAGCTCAGGGTCATCTTCGGCAGTTTCCTTATCATCCTCACTCTCGTCGTCCGCATCCTCTACGTTGTCGTCATCTTCGTCGTCGACACCATTTACGACGGCCGTTGCTTCGTTATTTTCTTCGGTACCGCTAGCTGCACCACCATCACCCTTTGGAGGAACTGGGTTCTCCCCTCCGCTATTGGCTCCTGATTCCTGCTCGGACCCGTGGTCGGATCCTTGCCCAGATTTGCCTTTGGATTCCTTCCTGCTGACGGGACGATCGGGCTCAGAATCGCTGCTGTCCACAATGATCCTGCGGCCGCGAGGGACTTTAATCTTGGTTTTCTTCTTGGGAGATCTGTCGCCATCTGATCCGCCGGAGCCACCGCTTCCCTCGGGGGTGGTGAAGGACATGCTAGCTGCCTTGTCCCTTTTCTCCTTCCTCCGACGCCTGCGTTTAGTGTCATCACTGTCTTCCGACTCTTCTGTAGTCGTGTAGGCATGGCGTGGTTGCTTGGGCCTGGAAGGTTTCCTGGGTGTAGTCTTGGTCTTCGGGCCGTGCCTTGGTTTCGGCTCGCCGGGTGCCGTAGGCTGGCTACTCTTCGGTGGCTGGATCTTGGATCTCTTTTTGGCAAGGGCTCTCTCGCGCGAGGAATCGTCTGACGACTCCTCGGACCGAGGCCTCTTGTGTTTCGGCTTGGAAGTCTCAGCCTTCGCCTCAGCCGATTTCTTCGGTCTCTCCGCGGTAGTCGAGTGAGAGCTGCTAGTTACTTTGGTAGGGGCTGTCTCAGCAGGGGATGACGCCTTCTTGGAGGAACTGGAGGAAGACTTCTTCTCCCTCCTAGAGGAGTGACCCGTCCGAGGAAGCCGCTCTTCTGTTGGAACTTCGTTATTTTTGCGTGGATGTTTGCTGTCGTCCCGCGATGTGCTTCTGGTAGATTCATGTGACGGCTTCTTGTCCTCACGACCCCTTCTCTCGCTACCATGGCCGTCGTTTCGGTCTCTGTTCGCTTCTGGAGGGGATCGACTGCGGGATCGCGTGACTCTGGACTTGTTAGTCCCTGCTTTGCTCTGGTCCCGCTTCTCTGCTGCCAAGGTGATATCTATGATGGGTTTCTTTGGTAGTGTGAGGTCCGAATCGACAGGGGTTAGGAAGTCGAGGCATTCAGCTTGGACGGTATCGGAATAAGACTCAAGAGGGGACTTAGTCCCCACCAGGCGATTTTGTCCAGTGAGGGGAACCTTGAATGTGTGGTGGTCACTACTCAAACGGTAGCGATCCACGGCTGTTTTGCTCAGCATCACAGCTGGCTTGCCGGTCCCTGACGCCTGCTTGGGACCATAAATGGGCGACATGTCCTGACGACCCAGTGATGCAGGTGCCACCTGTGTGCTGAAGTCATGAATGAATGGATTGGGTGTGGAGCTATCTTTCGGCCGGAAGGACGGTTCATTAGATCTGCTGGGCAACAGTGCTAGCTTTCGGGGAGATGTATTCTGTTCCTTTCTTTTCACCTCATCTGGCTTGTCCTGACCATCCCGAGATGGTTTCTGCTTATCCGAGAGACGGCTAGAAGGGGCCAGATGGAGGAGTAGATCTTCATTCACGACGCTACGGATGTCGAAGTTGGGGTGACTGAAGAGGGGAATAGGCATCACCGGAACTTTGGTGAAGCCGAACGTGTCGAGGGCATCCCGGAGAGCGGCGAAATGGCTATACCGACGGTGATACGTGAGCCCGACGGCCACTGAGTCCAAACGGGTTAACAATCGTGCACGAGCATCGCGGTAGACTGTTTCCCTCTCTTCGAGGAGCCGGTTAATCATGTGTGCCTGATGTCGGGCGACGTTCGCCCTCAGCCTGGTGGAAGCTTTCACCAGGCCCTTCAAGGCATCCTCGGGAGTACTGTTCGAGGTGGAGCTGTACGCGGCTAGCCACCCGTCCACCCCTCTTTGAATCATCTCCTCGGTAACGGCATTCAGTTCAGCAGTCGCTCGCACATCTTCGAGCCTCATCCGGTCGCTAGCTTCTTCAAATTCCCACATGGCTCGACGTCCGACGTTTAAGATGATCAATTCGCGGGGAGTGACAGGAGAGTCGGGTGGGACCGGACCCTCGGCTGGCATGGGGAAGGCCACGGGGGGTGGACCGTCCAGAGCGAATCCATCGGATACACCGTAGGTGAACATAGCCTTGACACCTTGGCCGACCAACTCCTCCAGGGGTAGAGTCACATTTTCTGTCAAGCCGACAAAGAGGGGAATACGTGCGAAGATCAGGCCTGTGTGACCAAGGTCTGCCAAAGGGGTACCCGCCCCTGACACGAAGGCAGGTCCAACAGGAAGCAAGCGGGAGACCTTCAGATCTGAAGCTTTGGGATCCTTAGGATGAGCATAAGTATCTAACGGCATGATGGAACAGTCATTGATTGTTTTGAACATCTTCCTCACCTCTACTGATTGAAAGAGGCGGGTCGGTGTTAATTTGTTGTCGACCGTGTACTTCTGTTCACCTTGCTTAGGGTCCGCCAATATTACAACGGCACCCAGGTCGTGATTGTCAATATACGATCGAGGCCACTGCCCTACAGTCGTGTCCTGGTCACAGTGCACGAGAGCTGCGACCCGCGGTTCTGGGGCCCCCTTTCCTTTGGCGGCGTCCGCTAGGCCGTCTAGGATAGATCTGGCGGCTCCAATGGGCATGGTTGGTTGATTCTGACAGATGTGTACTCTCGCGATGGCGTAGGCGTGGCCGACATCCACCCCAGCCTTAGAAATATTGACACGGGTGACGAGTAACGCCACCTGGTCTAAAGGAAAGTCAGACAAGTGGTTGTCCATCACTTTACTGGTGTACTTGCCAAAGGCACCCATGGAAACTAACTTGTCAACTACCTCCGGGGACCGGATTTCGATCCTGGCGTAGTCGACTCGAAGACAGCACTTGAACCAGGCCCAGTCATCTCGGTTGTGGTCCTTGATAAGGGTGGGATACATTGAACATTCCATCCGCCTTCTGTTCCATAACTCGCGGGTCGAAGGATTGACTGATTGGGTGGCGTTCAGCTCGAGGGTGACGTCGACCAGTTCAGCTGCATCATCACGTGCTGAGTTAGTTAGAGATGCATTCAGGTTGAAAACTGCTGCTGCAGCCTCATCGGTGTGGTGCAGTATGTTGGTAGGTGACTTGACAACTGACATCACTCCTGTGACCTGTCAATGCACAAGATACGTAAAGAAAATAAACCAACATCGAGGGGTCGACACCTGGTTAGGTGCCGACATCCCCAGAACACAAAACCTGGGGGAGAAATCTCCCCACAGGTAAGCCTACAAGCAGCCGCTAGGTGAGAAATCGAAGTTTGATAGTAAAACCACCAAAGAAGATGGCTGCCGGTTAAAAACCATCGGGTGTTAGATGGCGATAGCTGGGCTAACGGCCGTTAGATACTCAAGGAGTCGATGTCTACAGATGCAGAAGTCATGAGTACTCACCTCAGGAGGATCGTTGCCATCCATGCTGTCTCTGTGACGGGCGAAAGCGAAATGACCACTAAAACTCGTGGGGCTCGATTTTTGGGGTGAAATCCGAAACGAGGCTGGAATCCCCAAGGGGTTCCCCCGGGGAATCCCCGTCGTGACGTCACATAAGGCATAAAGGCCGGGATGAGGGGAGTCTCCCCCTCATTTTACCGCGCGTCACCGAGGAGAGCACATCGAAAATGGAGAGTCCAGAAGCTGAAGTTAGGGATCCCGAATCATTTATGTGAGTCGACTGGTGGGAATATCGATGGCGGTACCTAATAAAAGAGATGACGACACCTTGAAAGTGTCAAAATAAGCTAACGACACCTAGATGCTAGGCGTGCTGGAAAGTGAAAGTCGCTTTAAGCTGTCGATAGCTAGAGAGGCCCACCTTGGCTAACGACACCTTGGCTAACGATACCTTGGCTAACGATACCTTGGCTAACGATACCCTTAGATAGCTACTGTTGGATGTCCCAACTCCCGGAAAGTAGAAAGGGTGCATGCAACTCCTGTAGAGCCTGACACCCACCGGCTGCCGGGGTAACGGCTGCTAGTTGTTTTCTTTTTATTATTTCCTGGTTATGGTTTGTCTTTCAGTGTTGTGCTGTTCCTCAGAGCTGATTGCAAGAAGCCTGATCATGAATATTATCGTCTCGGCGAGCGTTCGACCGGGAGCACAGCCGGCATTGAGAAGTTTTGCCGACACGTTTTTCAACTAACGGCCGCCGTAGGGGACAACGACACCCAATTGGTTATCCTGGCGGACATGTTGCGGTTCGCCGAGAACCGACATGCATACGAGAAGTCCCACACCCAGGTTCATGATGTGGCCAAGGGCCAGACGAAAAATAACAAGGAGGCCCGCAAAACTGTAGCTTTTTCCAACCAGAAAACTAAGAAAAAGAAGGAGCTGTTTGACCAGTACTTCATGGAACTGATGGACAGGGAGCCCGCGATGGGAGAAATGTGGGGTGAGTGGCTGACGGCCGAGAACGATAATGCCCGATATAGCGTTATCCATTTCTTCTACGTCCAAGTATTGGCGGGGAGAATGAGAGCTGGTTATCTAACCGATATCCCGACCACACGGTCCCCGATAAACGTGGTTGGACTGCTGCTTGCCGAAGAACGACTCCGTGGTAGGGCCGAAGCGTGGGCTAAGGCCGCTGAGGTAGACGGCAAACCAAATCAATCGCTGTACGAGTTCATTATTCACCATAAAGACCCGTCGGGTTGGCCCGCGGGAGTCCCCACTGGGTATATGGGCCGACACCGATATCCTCTTATTCACGAGGATTATATCAAGGCCGTTTGGGACTTCGCCAAGCTGGCACATGTACAAGAATCTCTGGCGACCCCAGCACCTGAGGCCCGGATCCCGAGACTAACGAAAGAAGAGCTCGCCAGCCTACCCACAAACCTTATCGGACAACTAGATCGAATCCTAGAATTTGAAGACTTCTCTCCTGAGGGGTGCGCCACCCGCGATGCCCTTCGATTCCTGGTCAGGGCCCTTCATGCTATTGGCCCCCAAAGAGTTCGAGTCGATGGAGGAATTGTCAGTGCATGCCGCGAATTACATGCCCTCCTAAGGGAGGAGTTCAAGGCTAGATATGTACGCCCAGATGGTCTGAGTACGTTTCTCAAGCAGCAGCACAGAAGTCCCGCTAACTTTGACATCCCCCAGGACGAAGACACCGATGATCATCCTGAGGAAACTTACGAACCTTGTCGAGTTGGTGCAATGAGCCTGACAGACACTAAGGACGTTCGTCAAGTGGGAGATACCGAGCGTTATAGTTCACAAGACGTTCGAAGAGTACAAGACATCGGAAGCCGGGGAAGCCCTAGAAGTAATGCCCGTCGGGGTGGGGGTGACGCCCACACTCTGGGGGGAGACACCCGGAAGATCGAGCCTCGAAGTAGGGACAGGGGGTCTGGGACTCCTGTCCTGGTGGAACACCCTTCGCCGAGGCCAATACTGAAGCCAGTCGTGAAGAGTATGGTAGTTGTGCCGACAGGGTCTCTTGTTAGGGAAGACGTCGACCCCCAGCTACAGACGGCCCACCGGAATGAGGAGGTGAATCGCCCCGGGGGGAATAAGTCCCATAGCAGTCGACCTGATGGTCGGTCGGGTAGTCGTCGACAAAGATCCAGGAGCAGGGGGAGGTCCCGAAGCCGTGGAAGGGACAGAAGCCATGCCGGACTGAAGACACCCCCTACGATGAGGGACCGTGTGGTATGCCTTGACATGCTACCTGACCCCCGGAGGTCGCCGTCTGAATTCGTCGACCAATATGTGGGAGCGGATGGCTTAGAGACACTGCCCAGCGTATCCTGGGCCCCAGATCTGAAGTCCTTGGTGCCGACTCGATACCAGGCCTTGGCATCTCGTATGGAAATGATGTGGGACATGTTCCCCACGGCCCACCGACATCATGGGGCCAATGAACCTTTCTTCTTGCCTGAGCCGAGCGTCCTGCGGATCCCTGAATTCCTACCCGCGATGTACTACTCGAGGACGGGGGCTATGGACATTAGATGTAAAGTGCACGACAGGCTGCTAGCATATGCGGCTGCCCTAGTGTCAGCATCTGAGAGGTCTGGAACCTGTAACATCGCAGAGTACAAAAGGACTGGAGATAGAACGTACCTGCCGGAGTCTCTCATTGTGTTCACCAGTAGAATAAGATGTCTCGTCGATTTGGACACTGGCGATATTCTTCACAGGCTGTCGCAGAGGCGTTATTTGCAACGGAACGAGCCAGACCCGATGGTGATTCATAGTAAAATCCTTGACGTCGCTTGCGATGTCTTCGGGAGTATCTGTGGTGATAGCAGGTACGACAAGCGAGAGGCAAGAGGCAGAAGTGCCATATTGAAGGAGAAGATCGCCGAGACGTCGGGGGGAAAGCCCTCACCAGCTCCTGTCGCGCCTAAGACGGGTAGCGGCCGAGGATCAGTGGTGCTGACGAGTCTCATCCGACCAGGACGCCCCGGCGCTGCCGTGAGTTCACCAGAAAGCATAGATATGGAATTAGGCCGTGAGGACGATGCCGCCTTCTCGGCCTACAATCACTTGTTTGGCCGTGGTGGTTCCCACGCACCCGAGGAATCTGATATAGATTTCGCTGCGCCTCTGTCTCCTGTCCCTGGCGCCTCGGATACCATCGACTTTGGGGAGACAGTACCACCGCTGACGATGCCCGTCCTGAGGGATGAAACGAGTGTCACCATGACTGCAAAGTCCCCCGGATCAACACCAACCCTGAAAGGGATCGCTCGAGACCTCGTGGGGAGCCGATCGGTTGGGCAAAACGGAGTTGCCATGGCGTTAGGGGTGGAAGACCCCGTAATGCCTCCCCTGGTAGCCGCTCCACCGCCACCGATAGCTCCTCCGCAGAAAAGTATCGTCCCCGTGAATCGGAAGGCAGT
>JBCAUI010318629.1:0-15327 GCA_038406195.1 Haplosyllis anthogorgicola | reverse complement strand
TGCAGTTTAGATAAACAAGTAAACAATTAGCTAATTATCTTTTCATTCTCTTGGGCAATAGGGAGGCTTTAGCTGCCTGTTGCCCTTGTTTTCTTTTACAATAGGAGGCTTTAGATGCCCGTCACCTTTGAAATCTTTCACATATTTTTGACGAAACGGCAAATTACGTACAACAAGAGATTTTTTTCTCCCTAGGCAGCGACATAATCTTTGGGCATTTTGCGATGTTCAAAACGTTTTTGTGTGATAGGCTTATGGATTGTGATTTTGGCTCGTATATTAGCAAAGCATGTTTAGGCGGGTTAAAGTGGCAGCACCGTCTTGCCTTGTTTTGCGGCAAAATGACCGCCAATCCGTGGCCTTCTGGCTCGTGAGGCTGGCGTACTGTGTGATGCGGAAAGGTCGGGACGGGGGGCGTGGGGTGGCAAAAAGGGGTTGTAGTTTGTTGTTTATTCTCCTCATCTCAATCAGGATGGCTGAAATTGATGGTGAATGATACCCTTGTGTGGAAGTCAATTTGAGGAGCTGATTAAATAAATCAATAATCGACATAATCAATAATACGTAGATATTATTTAATCAGATTTAATTAGAGGTAAACAAAGCCTTTTCAGGACAGGAGGGCTTTCTATTTCATTTGTGTTATTTTATAAAGAGTAAAAACATTTGCAAGCCAACTGAAGGCAGTAAAAAAATTATTTCTAAAATGATAGCAAAAAATACTGAATGCATACAATAATGTGATAATTGAAAGATTTGGAATTTGGCCACCAGGAAACTGAAAAATACCGTGACATCACTCACTTTTTACACACTAAACCTAATTGTTAGATAACAGTCACGTCAATCTCCATAATGTAACATACATTTAAACATATTTGGAGCTAATTTAGGAAAAGAAAAAAAGTCAAACTCACCCGAAATGTAGATAAATCCATCAAAAACCGTCTGAAGCCCAAGAACTAGTTTACTTTTTCCCTCTGGCTGCGTCATGTTTAGTAAGTACTACTATAAATCTAAAACGGTTGTAGAATCTTATCTTAGATTGTTTATACGACTAAATATAGCACGATACATCAGACCCTGTGCTGTATTAGCTAGTACACGTGTTGTTAAAATCACGAATCAAAATATGGGACACTTTGTAGAGCATCTTATTTATGGCATGATTTGTGATCAATAAATTGGATGAATTTTGTCGTGAAGAAAATTAAGCAAAATAATTCGGAAAAAAGTATATGTACTCTGCCCTGTACTTTGCATGTGATATGAAGCAACAAAGATAGTGTCCCTTATTTTTAATTTTTCTTTGAAATTTCGTTATTCAGTTTATGTTTTAACCCAAACAGATAATAAAATGTTTGTTTGGTGCTTTTCGTTTTGGGAATAATAAAATTTGACGTTGTGCTTTTGTTAAAATAAAAGACACAGTCTGAAATTCATTGTTTTTAAAATGTTCAATAATTTGCATGTGGCATCTCACATCTCATGTGAGGTTACTTTACACAAAAGATGGCTTGCTTTAGGAGTTCTATTTGTTTATATCCGTCAACTTTTGTTTACAAATCAAACACAAATACCATGTATCCCGTGATTGAATTGTTTATTAGGATATTGTCGAGTAATTTTTAGTTCTTTGGCTTCTTTTGGCACAAAAAAGTCTAAAATTTAATTTATAGGATGTAAAAAGGACATGCATCAGTGATGTTCCATTTTATTTCGAAGAAGTTGTTGGTACGGAGAGTTCATCAGAAGAGCCATGAAACTACATACAAGTTGCAGAACTAAAAATTCCCCTAGACATCAATAGAAGGATCAATGGGAATTCCACACGTCAAAATTAGTTTAAAAACGATGCCTGGAATGGATTTGGGGCGGGGGTGTTGTTAGTGGTGGATCCAGGATTTCTTGATTAAGGATGTGCGCAACCCCGCCCTTGTCTTTACTGGGGGTGCGCAAGCCTGATTTCTGTACTACTTTCCGGAGATTTTACGTCTACTGTACAAAAGTTATTAGCATATATCCATAAATAGATAGTAATGTTATGTGATGGCAAAACGACATTAAGTAAAGAATGAAGAGTTCCAATATGGATTAGTGAATTACAAATGACAAAAAAATACTTGTAAAGAGAGGTGATAAGTTTGGAAGAAGTTATCGCAACATTAGGTTTGCACTATGTAAAAATTTATACATTTCGTTTTGTGAAGAATCTGACCTAACTCGATATCTGGGTAAAACTTTCTGTTTTTATAATAAGTTAGGCAAATTTGCTTAATTTGCCACAGGTAAAATAAATCTATGTGGTCATAGCAAAAGATATCAGTTTGCGTAATAAAAACTCTATAAAACTAAGAAACAAATATAATGGTAGAATTAAATATTTTAAAGATATCAGATCATGAAATTACTATTAAAATTTCATGCTGACCTCATTAAATTCAATTTTTAATTCAAACTTTTAATAGTAATTTCATAGTCTACTTACCTGTTAGACGGTTAATGTTGAAATAATTTTAACTGTAGTACTAAAGTGTGTTGTTGCATAACCTTTGTTTCAACCTATTACTCAATGTTAATGTTTCAAAAATTACATAAGCTAATTAAAAATTGCTTTTTAAAGAGTTAGTTGCGCCATGAAACCACCTGGGACGGCCAACTGTTACACTTCCGCTACCAATTTGAGCAGCCTGAAATTGGCTCAAATCATCAGTTGTCTGTTCTCCATTACAAACTATTTCTTGTAACTTGTGGAGCCATTGATATTTTTATAACTGTTTAACTCTGTTTTGGACTTCGTGTGACCTTCCCTATGGGATTTAAAGCCAGGGTGGTTCAGTCACCTGCACTCTTGCTTGCTTGTGTGTGGTGATCGCAAAGGTACCACACCTGTCTTTTGCACCAGGGGTGTACACTATAGAAGTATAGGCCATCCCTCATGCAAACAGAGGAGGGCAAGCAGCAGTGGTGCTCACACCCAGACACTTTGCATGACCCCGCTGGTCAGGTGAGTGTGCTACCACTAAGCCACGGCCGGCTGGCTTTCTATTACAAAATCTTAATTTCGTGCTAACCTTACAGGTTGGAGTATCATCCCCCATGAGTCACGCAATCTCTATCCCAAAGATAGGTTATTACCACATTTGATCTTGCTGACCTACTCTGAGTTATACTCTGTCGGTCAACCTGGAACCTCGAGCAAACACTGTTCAACTCACAGCAGTTATAATTAAACACATAAATCATGAAATTTCTATCACTTTGGAAACGTGGAGAACAAGAGAGGAAACAAAATAATTCCGTGCTGTGATTTTGATATGCTATTGTTTAAAAATTGCTAGGAAATTCACGATTTGAAAGCACTTTCCCTAAAAGGGCAACATTGAGTTAACACGCCGACCAGTCCGTGTTACTTGGCGTATCACACCGCTGTCAGAAAATACTTTTGCCGAAATGACCTTCATGACAAAGACAAAAGAATTTGATAGGAGTGAACCACTGTTTTATTACTTCATTAGGATACGTCCTCTAAATAGAATATTTCACCCTGGAAGGTAATTTCACGGGGGCATTGTGAAACATGTTGTGCATTGATGCATGTACATAATGCATGCATGTACAACTGCTATTTATTGATTGCTTTGCCCACCACAAGTGCTATAAGGTGAAATCAGTTGGAATTACAGAAGGTGTCACTAGCTCTCAGCGCCGAAGTCTATTTGCAGGCAAGATCGGTAATGTGAATTGAAACCACCCTGTGAATTACATCAAGAACATTTTGAAAATTGAATACCGACTAAATAGATTTAGCCGGAGCCACATACCAGATGGTCCAAGATAAATAGACTGTTAGGGGCGGATTCAGAATCTCTCGTTTGAGGGGGCGCCATGGCGCTTTCAAGTCACTGGCGGGGATGCCATTTATTTTTCAAAACTTCATCAAAATGAAAGAATTCTGGGCTGTTGGAGAGGACAAGCCTGCGGAACTCCTCGCTCTCTGACCCATAAACCTACATTTTAAATTAAATTGTTACTTAAAAAATGTCATAGGAGGGTGGGTCAAGTAAACAGTATGGAACAAAGTGTAGTTTGTATTTATTGCACGTCAGGCGCTGCCATAATTGTGAAGGGGGGCAGAGAATACCCACACTTTACCATTGCAGTTCAGCACACCATCACATAGTTTTAGCTAAAAAATCGCGCTTTTTATGTCATACTTTTTACCCTACTGACAAAACGCTAAGTACAGGTGTAGGGGTAGAGGTGTAGCCCAACTGAAAATGGTGTCACATTGTTGTCCGGTAATTTAAAGCTTAAATGAGACCTAAATGTTGTAAATTTAGTAACAGTAACCGTTTCTAAGACAGGGACGTGATGATTAGTCAATAGCTTGCAATGCCTTGTAACAGATCATAGTCGGGTAAATAACAGAACTCGTTTTGATTTGTCACAATTCTGCTAAGCAAATATTTAAGAAAATCCTATTTGAAGTGACCTTACACAAAACAGTTAAATTTGATATGTTTTAATTTTTACATTGGATTAAATCAAGAAATTCCTGTAAAAAGTTAAGGGTACACGGAACAAAAGAGGAAACAAAAGAATTCCATACAAAGCCATACATTGGCTCAAAATTTCTAATAAGAATTTCTTGAATTGTTTAACGTGAGCTACTTGTGCCTCTTTTAACTGATAGTGTAAGGTTTCTATTACGCACACAAGTACAAATTTAACAATCAGACGAAGGTGTGAGGAAAAAAGTGACTCATTTATTGGCTTGTTTTTTAACCAACTGTTGTACTCACGACGGTTATAGCAGATCATGAAATTACTATTAAAAGTTTGCATTACATAGAATTCTTATCAATTGTGTACACTAGGCTACATAAGGGAGCTCCCATAAGGTGTCGTGTTAAATTTCTGATACGAATTCCGTGTATCGATACCCGCAACTATCGAATTTCATGCTGATTTCATCACCTTAGCATGACACTTTTGATAGTAATTTCATGATCTTGCACAAACTTGGACAAAACGATTAATTTACGTCTATTTGTATCGACAAATGCATTTTTCTGGACGTGGACAGAAGTCAAATGGAACAAAATCCAAGACGAACTCAGTGAAAAAAGTGCCGTTCTTGACGCGTTGTTTTGTTACCGTCTGTCGTATTCACAAATTAACAATTTGTGTAACAGAAAAATCGAATATCGTTTCGAAATAGGTTTCGGAAGACAAAATCCGATAATCGATATAAAATTGTAAATATCAGTAAATATTGGAATTTTCAATGTTGTATTAATACAACAGTTTTCAACTAATTTTCAGTCCATTTGAAATAATGACTGTTACAATTTATGTTCCAATCATTTTAGAGACCTAAAGTATGAAATAACATTGCCATGAAAAGTGATGTCATTACTATACCTATGATCTGTTTTCTCTCTTATGCCAACTTATGGAATGTGCTAAAATCCTGTATTTTGCATGCACATAATAGGGTTGTGTAACTTCCAATATATATATATATATTTTTTTTTTTGACAAACCGATATTGATTTGGAATTCGATTTACACCTGTTGAAGTTGAAGTTGAACTTACACAAGTTGAAGTTGAAATTGTGCCTACCTTTATCGATACTTACGCGGTTCCGGTCACGTTCGCAATATACATGAGTACAAAATCGGAGACATGAGGCCACAAAAAGTGACTTATTAAAGCTATTGTTTTGTTCCCATCTGTGACCGCTCTCACATTTTATTTTAATAAAGACTGGCTTCCATGACTGTAGCGAACAAGTACAATTTGACTGATAAACCAACCACGATGATCTTCTCTACAAGAAGCGGTGTACTGTGGGTGGCTGTAGCCTGCGTGATCGTCGGCTGGCGTACCGTGGTAAGTATAATGCGCCAACCCAATTTTCACCTATTTTCGCCCCAAAATCGAGAAAAACTGCATGAAAATGAAGAACATTTTGGCTGTACGGGGGGGGGGCGCCTCCTGTGCCCCCTAGATCCGCCAATGCCTATTATTTTAACATTACAATAGAGTGTGTTGGGATGGGTTGGGATGGATAGAAGAGTGAGTGTAGTGGGTGAGAGGATACGTGTAGTTAGATAAGGGGGCGTCTACTTGAAGGACGGGAGTAGGGGAGGATAAGGGTTGAGTGTGTATCAGACGGGAAAGGGATTGACAGAGAGGAGTGGAAGGTAGGTGTAGGTGAGGATACCGTCCAAATTTTATAGATACCATTTAGGAGTTACGTACATACAAAATATCTCTACATCGGTACAGAACATGAAATTACAATTAAAAGATCAAGGCCCCTCAAAAATTGAATTTCATGCTGAGCTCATTCAATTCAATTGTTACCTGGCGTTTAACTTTATATTAACTTTAAAATTTTTATAATCTGCATCAATGAGAAATGTCAAAGGAAAGAATTACTTCTTTCGTTTAATAGTTGGACAACTTATGAAGTACACAGAAATCGTATCCTTTTGGAAACGAAGAGAACAAAGGAGAGAACGAAAGAATTTCACGCTGTGCTTTTGATGCGCTATTGTTAAACTTCTGATACGAATTCCGCGTACTGATGGTTAAACCTGCTCTTGCCAGATTTTTGTCCTAGACTTTAGATGAAATTGTACATTTCTCTGTTCCAGATTGCGCAGAATGTGACGGATTTAGAACAGAGAGTGGAGGTTCTGTAGGTGGAAGTGGCGAATATGGAAGACGATATTAATGACATGGAAACTGATCTGGATCTTCAGACAAACAGGATCGACAACGTCGAGGATGATGTGTCTCAAAATGCCAATAATATAATTGGTACAGAATGGTCAAATAAAATTAAATCCGTTGTACACATGTCTTTGCAGTGAATATTCCCTTGGTATAACTACAAACCATGGCAAAATTTCATCACTCCTGACATATGCAGCTACATTCTTAAAATGAGTGTCGCATTTTGTTTGCTGCAGGTGAACCTACTTTTACAATGCAATATCGTAGGCTGAAATCGTCTTCATTGCTATTTGGTAGCTTTATGTCAGGGGACCTTATCGGAAAGCCTCATGGAGAAGTGAATAGGATTTCATGAGTCAAGAATATAAAATTCCCATCACTTTTTAGAACAATAGAATATCAAGCTGTGCTTCACACGCATATCAATAGATTAGTTTGATATTCTTTTGTTCTTAAACGTTTCCAAATGGATAATGATAACAGAATTTCTTTGTGAAGCAGTATACATTTCATGCATTGCAGAGGTCATAAATGATGTGGATGATGTTGAGGATACTACCATTCTTTTGGATGAGAGAATTGGGAGTCTTGAGGAAGAAAATTCTCTTCTTATGGCACGGCTCAACATGTTAGAGAGCACAGTGAATGCGCTGGACAATTCAACTAGTATGCGTTTGGACAGCGTGGAGACTGACGTACAAGGTTTATTTTGATGCATTCACATTGATATGAACAGTTTAAACGTTGGATCTTCTTAATACATTTGGTTGTAGTTTCAAATGATATAATGATTCTTGTATTGATAGTTTTGAATGACACGGTTGCCAACTTGGAACCAGATAACACCACGAGTGAACGTTTGGATGCTGTCGAGGCCAGCGTGCGGGGTAATGTATTAAGGGATCTTGACCTTTTTGCAGCAGTAGGGTATAAAGTGTAACACATCTAAAATTATTGTAAAATTATATCTAAAATTATGTGATGGTGTACTGAAATGATAAAGCAAAGAAGATTATCTGGCGCCAACAATTGTGGCAGCACCTGACGGGCAATAAATAGAAGTTACACTTCGTTCCCTACTGGGGTACGCCAACAGTAAACATGGGTTCAGCTCTCCGGTCTTTGCAGCCTACATAACAGACCAGCCGAAAACTCCTGTAGGGGATACAGCCGAGTGTAGCCGAGCTCACAGGTATGAAATGAAACTATCAAGGCAGTTCTGCTTTACCAGGACGTTAACCTTACATTTTTTAGACATCTAGCTCTTTACTAGTTCTGACTGGGCTCCGTTGTGTTGTGTTGCTAATCAAGAACTTACCACGTTCTTCTGATCTCAAAATGCTTAAGTTCATATGCTGATTATCTGTGCTTTTAAAACTTAGAACTAAACGAAACAACAGACCAGAGACTCACCGCCTTAGAAGAAGTTCTTATCCGTAAGTTTTGATGTTTTTAACATTTAAATAACTTTTCTTAAAACAAATTTTGTTGGACCAGGGTCCATTCGTGGGGTCACTAATAACCCCTGTTTTGGACTTCGTGTGACCATCCCCATGGGTTTTAAATCCAGGGTGGATCTCTCACCTGCACTCTGACTTGCTTGCATGCAGTGATCCACAGGGTCACACCAGGTGTGACACCTGCCTTTTCCACCAATAGGGGTGTAAACTATACATGTTCATATGGCATGGCATCAGTGGGTATTTAAACTCATGATGCAGTGGTGAGCTGCTCAGTGAGGCCTGACTAAGTCAAACGCGCTAACCAACTGAGCTATTCTGCTCGCCTCTTCATTTAAATAAATTTTATCAGTACAACAGTACAAAAGATAAGATCGTTCCCCACTATAATCATAATCTACATTGATTCGTAGAACCCTGGAATGCTTGTACCAGTTCACCTTGCGACAATGGGGCCACCTGTATAGACGTGAATGTGGATACGTTCATCTGTATGTGCAGAGATGGCTATTTTGGGATGTATTGTGGAGAAAGTAAGCGAACCAACTTGGATGTGAATGTATATGCAAGGTTTTTCCAATTTAATATTTGTTTGTCTAATTAGGCAAGAAGTTTAGGTTAATAAGGAAAGAAAATTAGGTTAATTTGCCTGATTGGATAAGCAAACAATAATTTGAAAAAACCTCAATTAATCACCCTGTGCCATTGCAACAAATAAATAAAAAAAGGCGCAAAATTCTACAGTTCCAAAATTTATAAGATTTTACTGCTCTGAAGGTAGAAAATTATTATTATATTAGACTGTATTATAAATTGAAAGCGTAGCGTGAGTACATATCTTCTTATCCAGTCAACTTAGGGTCGAAGGTAGAGTAGAGATAGATTTACTTTGAATTTCTTTCTTTGACATGAGCACTGTAAATTTATATTATACTGATTTCCTGTCCTATTTACTCAGGTTACTCAGATGTTCTGTTCCTGGCCACGTTTGATTCGCGAAGCGTGAATCCTTCAGATATCATCGTCTTTAGCTATGCTGTGCTGAATGACGGAGGTCACTATGACGTCACATCCGGTATCTACACCGTACCTCTAGATGGCACCTATGAGTTTATCCTGAATATTGCTAGTAGTTCCGAATCACTTTTCAACGCATATCTGCTGGTGGACGGAAATAGGGTAGGTTCGGGTTAAATGCACCTCAAGAAAGTTGTATCACTTTGACTGTTCATTGCAAACTCTTCCTATCAATTTTCCTTAAATCAAGTAGCCAATTGGCTCCGTCTCCGTCTACTCTTCCCGGTCCTATTCACCAAGGCTGTGAGTTACCATGGAGCCTATTGGTGACTTTGCAAATAGCAGTTAATATGAAAATATTGTAATGATAGCGCCCAAGCTGTGCATAAAAGCACAGCGTGAAATACTGTTGTCCACAAATTAACAGAGATTTCCTCCGTGACACAATTAACTCATTAAAAATCTGTTAAACCTGTGATTTCAATTGTCTTCAACAACGGAAATCACTAGGAGTGTGTAAAAGGATAAAATTTAAAGAAGACAGCCTGCAATTGCTCATGATCAGATTGGATAAGAATAGGAAATAAGCGGTAAACGAAGTTTAACACGGTACCTTATATGTATATGATTGATACGAATTCTGTATAATGTTGACTACACAATACATGGTTTTAGGTTACATACGGTACTGCTAGAGCTTCTATTTTTGATATATTACACACTGTGGTCATTCTTCGCTTGACGACTGGACAGCAGGTGTCAGTAGAAAGCACTCTGTCTGGAATGGAAGGAGCTGAGGAGGAGTACGGCATGTTCTCCTGGTTCTCCGGCCATCTTATCTATGTGTCGTAAATTTCAAACGTGAAGCAAACTAAATTTCAAGTAATATTAATAGTAATATTAAATTAAATTTGACTTTCGGATTTGAAATAAAGTCATTTCAATTGTCGAATATTGCCTTGTTTTTTTTCCAAAGTATGATTAATAAAATAACGTAATAGTTTATTGGTTGTAAATGAAAGTTCAGCTTGAAATTTAATTGTTGTGGGGCCCAACGCTTTTAATACAAACTAGATGGAGCCCGTGCTTACGCAGGGTTAATGCATGCCGTCCTCACCTGACCTCAGCTGGGGGGTCTACCCACCTTGGTCATCCTGCCACCTCAGGGGGGTCCATCTGCAGGATGACCTATCTGCACTGACCTCAGCTGGTTGGGAGGGTCCATCCATCTTGGTCATCCTGCCACCTCAGCTGTGGGGGGGGGGGGGTCTGTCTGCAAGGCATCATGGGATGGCACTTCATTAACATAATTTATGTCTTTCAGAGAGGCCACCTCATCATTAGCTGGTGTACGGACCCCTGTCAGCCATGTGACATTGTAATCTTTAGTATATTGATTTCAGGATATGTCTAATCAGGAAAGGCATTCCGATAAAAAAGAGAGAACCATTAGATGGCACCTATCCTTAATGTCACTTTCAATGTATATTGTATTACGCAAGTCGATGGAACTAGTTTAGGGTAGGTTCGGGAAATACAAGATTACAAATTAAGTTTATTAATCAAACAACAAACACCGAGATAAATGTCACTATGTATTCAGTGTAATCAGTAAAAGTATTCTAATGATAAAAGTTGAACTCTTATCTTACGTTGTGTTATCGTAGCACCTGTTTCCTTCTTTTTTGTTAAGAATACAGAACATTTACTGTTTACTGCTAAATAGTTCATTAAAAATTAAAATTATAATTTACATTGAATCTCAATTTAAATTAGAGTGTGACGGGAGAAAAGACGTCATGTTGTGGTGGAGACTCACAATCCTTGTATCATTACCATTGTGTGTGAATGCGCAGGTAATTATGTTGTGTCATTTGTCACTGCAGTACGAAATATACATCCAAATTTCATGTACCTAAAATATGTAGGTAGTTTACTGACGTTGACGTCATGACAACCATGCAATCTAGAGTTACGCAAAACAGAATGTTCTTCACAACCTCTTCACCGCAAATTTTCTAAATCACTGGCCGGGGCACAAAAGCTCCGCATAATTTTTGTTAACGCAAAATTCTACTCCATTGTAGCCCAAGCAACATTGAAAGTTCATATGCAAGGCTTAAAACATTGGAGTGAATGCACAAAATGATGTCCAGGAAACGCCTGACCACACGCAATCATAAAAAATGAAATTTTCTATTAGTTGTAGAACTTTCATGTGCTCCGCTTGAAATTCTTTTGATTTCAAATATAGAAAGTATAGTTTTTGATATATTTGATGTTTTGTCTTTAAGCAGGCAGGGAATTCTACAGAGGAGTTAGAGATCAGGGTTGAAGCCCTTGAAAGTGATATGGCTGTGATCATGGAAGATATTGACGACATAGATGATATTAACAATCTGGAAACGGACCTGAATCAACTGGAAGACATTGTTTCTGGTATCTACCAAACTATTGATCGAATTAAATAACATCAAAAAGCGAGATATGTTTGGATTTATAGCCCGTCAGGTGCTGCCCCCTAAATATGACGGACGACTGAGAAACTAATGTCCATAAGCTTACAACTTCAAGTTCAACATATCATCACGATATTTACCTCGTGACAGCATGATGACTGTATTCATAATGCTTTATTTGTATTATAATGTTTCGAGTAAATACGATGCATAGATAAAATAAATTGCATTGCAATTCAAATTGTATGTAAGTAAATTCGTCATTTTTGATATTACCAGTGAAGTGTGTGATAATATGTTGGACTTCCCATAGTAAGCTTGGGGACAAAAGTTCATCGGTAAAAACATTGATGGGGGCAGCACCTGACGGGATTTAATTCCAATGTATATTTTGTATTCTGATGTGATACACACTGACACACATCACATCAGTTCCTATTCAGGTGACCCTACTACAGTAAGCAATGAGGTGTAGCGTGTATTTATTGACCGTGAGGTGCTGCCACAATTGTGAGGTGGCAGAAAACTTCTATGCTTTACCGTTGCAGTTTATCACACTATCATATAGTTTTAGACATTAGTATCCTACTGACACCAGGTGCTAAATGTTATTGAAGATCTTTATTTCTAGAAATAAGCATTGATGTAGATGATTTTGAGGACACAACCAACGTGCTTGAAGATAGAATCGAGGTGTTGGAAACAGAGAATGCGGCGTTACTAGCGCGACTTACCCTCCTGGAGGACAGTCAGCGCACAAAACAATGAGACAAGTGAAAGATTCGGAATCATTGAAACTGAGTTGCAAGGTATTGTATACATACGTGTCAAATTGAAAAAGACTTGTTTGTAATTATTCGTGTGCAATAAGTAACAAAATACTTCCTTTGATAATTTCACTTGAAATCGTAAGTCTCAAAAGTAAGTCTAAAAAGTAAGTCTCAAATTTTCTCTAATCGGAATCGACTGAAGGAAACAAGGGAACTTTTCAATTCAGTTTGAGTTTGAGGCATATTGATTTCGGTGAATATACATGTCTGATAATGTTAAAGCAAAAAGGCAAGTAAAATTCTGTTTTCTTGTTGTATTTGTAGAATTGAGTGACAAGACAGATGAGAGGCTTACAGCCCTGGAGGAAATCATCAATGGTACGTGTATCTGAACGTGACATGTCAAGGTCATGCTGGAGCTGTTGTGTTACACTATACCATATCGGGCACAATACTGTAGTGTTATGCTTACACAATAACTATTCCTGATGTGATTTAATATTTGCTTATTTCAACACCTTGGGTGGGATGCGCCAGTGCGCCTTGTGAAAATGGCGGTTCCTGCATCGATGTTAACATTGACATTTTCATCTGCATGTGCAGGGATGGTTACTTTGGGATAACATGTACGCAAAGGACGTGGACGTAATATTTTTGTTGGACCAGGGTCCATTTTTCGGGCCACCAGCTACCCCTGTTATTGACTTTGTGTGACCCTCTCCATGGGTTCTAAAACCAGGGTGGCTTTCTTGCCTGCACTCTGTCATGCTTGCATGCATTTTACGTTGATATTATTGTGCCAGCCGGAGCCAAATATGCTGGTTGGGGGTGCATCCCAATGGCAACTGATCAATATGACTTGGTGCTGACTAGAAGAACATATCCGTTGTAAACTAATCACTATCCTATGGAAACAACTGAGTTGCCACGTTTCTTCTCTCCTTCCTGGCGACGTTTGATTCGTTCTTCTTCACTCCAACTAATCCCATAGTGTTTGACTACGTTGTGTTCAATCATGGCGGACACTATGATGTCACCACTGGTATCTACACTGCACTGCTAGATGGAGACTATGAGCTGATTGTGAACGTGCTGGGTGACTATGATGCGTAAATGTTTATATTTCTAGTCGTAGATGGCACACGGGTGAGTAGCCTTTTGTTTAGCGATAGATCCGTAATGGCTTTGAAACCAGAGTCATCCAAGCCAGTAGGGAACGAAGTGTAGGGTGTATTTATTTCCCGTCAGGTGCTGCCACAATTGTAAGGTCACAGAACATTCCTATGCTTTACCATTGCAGTTCAGCATACCATCGCATAATCGCACTTTGTACGTCATACTTTGTACTATCCTGCATGAAATAGCCCAATTAAAATAAGTATCCATACATAATCAAATTAGAGGTAAATGAAATTTTTGCTAACTGTAAGCGTGACACGGTGTGCAACAACAAACAGTGCAGCTACAGCCTTGTGCATCACACCTCGGTCTATAATTTTCTATAATTTAAAAATTGAGGTGAAGTTCACTGTACGTTGGATCGTAAAAACCCTCTCTATTAACTGAACTAGCCAATTGATTTTGTCGACTCTTTCAGTACTTTTTATTAAGGTTTTATACTGTTAGTTACGATAGAACCTATTGGTTAGTTCATGAGGCCCAGTTAACAGGGAAATCTTGCAATTGACCTTTGAACGACCTCTTTTGTCGAACAGACAGTGATTCTTTCCGAGCTATATAAACTTGATTCCAGTAAACAGAAAAATAAATATTACTTAAAACAAACTTTAAAAAACAAACAGAAATAACAATATTTCATCCTTTTGGCCAATTACAGAAACCCCTTAATAGAGTAAGCATACTTTCAGTGCCTATTGTTTTCAGATCGTACGATCCTACGGACAAGGAATTGACAACGCCAACGAGCCGACGATGGTGATAACGCTGGTGGTGCCGCTGGAGACGGGGAAGCAGGTCTGGGTGGAACCGGGCGACGTGGGGCAGATGTTCGGCGCGGACGCGGGCAGCGGCATGAGTTCCTGGTTCTCCGCGCACCTTGTCCATGCCGTGTAAAGTTAAAGATCCAAGTTTAAATTAAAAGTGATTTTGTAAAGTTAGACATAATGCATGTGTTTTGCAATAAATTAAATATGGAATTGTTGTTTATTTCGTTGATCATTACAGTCCAGTAATGCGTTTTCTTTGTCCCCAATTGTTTTGTTATTTGGATACTTTGAATAATTAAAAAAAACCCTACAAACTGAATGTTATTGTATTTTACAGAGAGGTATTGACTGAAAAGGAATGCTTTAGAAGCGAAAAGAAAGGTGCATTGTAGATACAGAAATCAAATCAGTTTTGGAACAATAGCAATAGCAATTTTTAATTCTGTACGTTTCCAAATTGAAAGGAATTTCATGATTTGATACAGCAGGTTATATTTGTGATGATTTATTACGATTAATACAAATTCAATTTTTTTTTGTAATAGACATGCGCCATATTTTGTGAAAGAAATAAGTGCGTGCTGCGATTATGTTGTGGGAAGCAGACCGTGAAATTCCATTGTTCAATTTAAAATTTCCTTATTTTTGACCGTTTGAGCCAGAATTCTGTTCATATCCATCTCCATTCCCACACCTTTCATTCATAAATACTGTGCTTCCTGAGTGACTATTTTGAACCTACAACAATAAAACCAGTAAAATGTATTATCTCGTGGTACTCGCGTTTGCGGTAGATTATGCTTGTTGTAAGCTTGTTCCGGAATAATAATAAAAGCAATAGGTTTGTTTTAAACTGAGAAAAGATTGTACTTTATTTCTTGCAAGTATTTCACAATACATGTTGCATGTTGGAAGTCTCAATCT
>JBCAUI010318518.1:0-15328 GCA_038406195.1 Haplosyllis anthogorgicola | reverse complement strand
CGAGGTCAATAGGTCAATTGGAAGTGTGCCAATTCGGCAAAAAGGCATATAACACGACCGATTCCATAGGCTGCTTTGAAGCATTGCTTTAAATCAGCCAAAAAGGAGAGAAACTTTCCCGTTTATGTGCTCAAATCTTGTAAAGCTTTACGGAAGGTATTATTCTCTTGCTGCTGCAGTAAAAACTGGAGTTCAAGATGCCATTTCACTGAACTTTGAAGGTATCTGTCTAACAGAGCAGTTGTTTTGTGTACTGCAATAGGCACCTTTAAAAGATGAAGGAGCACAATATCACGTACAATTGCAAAAGCCTTCTACATTGCAAAGTATGTGATACGTCATTAATTCAAATATTCAAGAATTCTAATTACATATTGCACTCCATAAAACCATTGAAGCAGATTGACAAAATATCACAATATGCTTGTTGGCCCTCTCTATTGGACTTGCATATTTTGCACAAATTTGGCCGATGCACTAATCAATGCGCATCGTGACAACAGATTTATACCCAAGCATTCAACAAGTCTTTCACTCACTAACCAAACTGAAGAATAGATAAATAAATAACCTGTTTTCTGTATCACACAAAGTTTCTCACATTAAATCATACTCTTATTTTAACATTAATTATACTGTGGTGTCAAAAATGTCGGAAATATTTTGGCGCACAGGATTCACAGCGATCCTACAAATAAGGAGTACTTTATTGCCAAATGCAAATCAGTTATATGAGGCTAGATTTTTGCTGCAAGTCTCCGCTACAGGACATCCGCACTTAAGTGAACACAGGTTTCCTGCAATTAACCTTGCTAATGGCTTAAATCCAAATGCAATAATAGCAGGTGCGTGTACAGCAACAGAAAACAATGTAAGACTCAATTTTAAGTGAACTATTCACAATCTCAAATGGGTTATATTTGTACTTGAGTTCACTCTTAACTTATGATGACAAAAAAGGATAATCTGATGACTCACAGAAAATTCAGTCTGTCGCTTATTTATACATACAAACATTGTATCTGTTTTGTGTGTGTACTTTCCATTGTGAAAAGTTTTCTGCACTTGTGTACATACACCTTTCAACCGTGTGCATTTTAATTAATCAAATGCATGGCAGTTTTATAAAATTTCAAATAACATATAATTACCTACCCTTGTAAATCTATACATATCACCACTGACCTTTAGTGTTATTGCTTTACACCATTACAATGCTTTGTAGCAGGATAATGACACTGTGTTTGATAACGCAATACTTTTCGCATAAAATTTGCTACATTAGGTGTAATTCTGATGTAACTACATACGTTTAAGCTTAACCTTGAAATGTACCTACATTTTTTTTATATAAAAAAAATCAAACCGAAACTGCGAAGTTTTCTTGTCAAAAAAACCCAAATGACTCTTTTTCCAAAATGACTTCAATACGAGTTGTATAAAAATGCAAGTTAGCAAACACACTCCTGCGTTAAAATCCAATTAACATCACAGTAAATACTTATCCTAGATAAAAAGGATGACTTTTCTACATGTCATTTATCCTATATGTAGTTTGTAGGCCTGTATTTCCATTGGAGGTATTTCTACAGAGTTAGACAGGTCTATTGTTTTTTCAGCGTCATGTATGAGGTTTAACGAAGTAGACTGAGCACTATTTATCACAACTTCTGAGAAAAGCTTACTTAAATTCATCTGAAAGAAAAACATAAATTCAATTACTTAAAATTATATTATTAATAAACATGAAACAACCTACTACAGATGCAGTGCTAAAGGACATGGATGTACTCTAAATAGACTGGTTGCTTTCATAAAACAAATCCCACCCTTTAAAACAACAGCATGACTAATTGCACCAGTTAAGAGTAGTGTTATGTTGGATCATTACGTAACGCTACCAGATCAGTGTTAGAGCAATAATCCAACATAATGTTCAATGCATCAATTTCTCGGAATTGGATGCGTTAAACTTTGAGTGTTAACTTTGGGCGTTAAGTTTATGAAAACAAGCTGAGAATATCACTTCCCCTAGAAGGTCCTTACTTTGTAACTTTAAATCCGCAATCAAGTTGCTAAATCAATACCACACATACCTTTCCATCACCAGGTTTACACAGTAGTGCTTTACTTGGGAATGAGCAATCTGCACCTAGTCGATGTAGCAGGAGAGCTGTATCCTCTGGCGGCTGGAACCGCAGGTCTGGATTATCCTCTTTATTCTGCATCATACGCAGATTCAACAAATGTAATTCACATGGTAGATCCTGCTGGAGGGGTTGAAGAGAAGGGCGAAGACCTGCAGCTGAAGCCTGCATAGAGGACTTCACTGGCAGACCTACCAGTGGATGGATTAATTCTAGTGAAGATAAGTGACTCACTAATGAAGGAAAGCCTGCAGGCTGAGCAGCCGGAACCTACAAAATTGTATGAAAACAATATTAGAGCCAGGTACTTTTGTTTCATGCATACAGTATCCACAATAAATTTATCCTTGCATTTTTGTTCTCTATCAACACGCAACCATTTTGTGGATCCCCTGTTTTGGACTTTGGATGAGTGTCAAGTATAGGTGAGAAGGCTCCGGTGAGTTTCTATACTTACTATCTTGACACAGTGCAAAACTTACGAATTTTTATGTCTGTAATTTGAGAATTTAACAGCAAGTACGAAGTGAGATTAGCTTTGCTTTTCAAAAGTAGTTACCTTGGAATCTGGTTCCCTTGATTCAATAAGAATCCTAAATATATTGGGTGTAAATTTATTGTCTAGAACACCTTGTCCAAGACCTCTGTTATCATCCTGGTTAAGCCGTCTGTCCTGCATGATTTCTAACTGACCTGTGGAATTGTAAAAACACTCTTACGTTTAAAACGACTTTCAATTTAGCCTTTTTACAAAGTTAGTTTTATCTTTGGTCTTAATGGTTCATGCAGTTATGAACGGAATGTGTAAATTCATTACCTGGTTTTAATCCGGATACACCTAAAGACTGTCCAGTTTGTATGGTAAGTCGTGTCTTATCATCTTGTATGTATGCCATTGTAGGCATCGGGTAGTAGTTTGCTTGAAGAGGCAACTTGGACAGATATCTCCTTTTCTGGATCTAAATAAATACATGTAAACATAAATTGTATGCTAAATAGCAGTAGTAATTTTCATTGAAGCACTAAGGGTTTTCAACAATCTTAATACTTTTAATTGCTGTTTCTGTTAAATGTGCTGGCCTGCATAATGCTAAAACTCATGAACACGCATGCAGTATTTTTATCCCCGATAAGTTACCTGAAACCCATTAAGATCCGTATAGAATGTGTCACCATTTTGTACATCGGTTTTCACCCGCATAACTAGTTCCCTATTATTCTCGGTTTTGATATCGACCAAATTAACTATATTTATTCCCATTCCGTCCAGACCTGTCGAAATAAACAAATATACTGATATATCTTTCACGTCACCGTACAAGAAGTGAGAAAAGAGGAATTTAAATTGCATACATGAATGTGTAAATGTAAATTATATTAAAAAAGAGTCCGTGTATTTGAGAAAAAAACCACATAGTATTACAATATTTGTATTTACATTTTTCATTTGTATCTGAGGCAAAATTAGATTAAATACTTCTACCACTTTATTTAAAATTTTAATGTAAATTTATTAGGGCAAGTGCACAATGACAAATCATCACATGCTGAAGTTTTGTTATATATGCAGATAAATAGGCATGATTGATGATGTTGAAAGTGTTAACTTGGACAAAAAATTCTTATTTGCCGAGCAAGGCAATGAGGGCGGCTATAACTAAAATATAAGGAAATTTTACTCGCGTTAAGTTGTTCAGGTATAAAATAGTTAGATCCTTAAAAACATTTGAGAATGTTTTTGACTAATGATATGTACTCGAACATCGAAAATTTGCTTCACATGCATACCACGTGTTGACTCGCCCAAATTTAATGGTGACAAAAAATTATGAATCCTCTTTCCCAGTTTTCTATTTAATTTAATTAATTTTTTTTTGCTTTAAACACCCAGGATGTACACGTGAAAGATTAAGTGCATGTATGAAACATAAATTACGTACATCTTAAAATTTGTTTATTCAAATACATAAAGCGATGTGTAAAAAGTTCCCTTTTACATACCTGGAGAGTTGACTAGTCTAACGGTATGCTCAACATTAGGAATAAATGCTGTCGATTCTGAGAGCAAAGGTCCTCTTACAACTCGCATGGGTGGTGCATGGTACTCCAATGGCTAAAAGTATGTAATGGTTATATTGCAGAACAGTATACATATGTAGAAGGTGTACAACGATTAACTTGACATTTCACTTGCACTTCATCTTTAAGTGTTCCCAACTTGAATTATCTACGAATATGAACGTGTGTATTTTATTCTAGAAAAACTCGTGAACGTAAAATAACATTATCAAAACAATGTCAGTAAATTACAACTTTTTTTACTGTCGATCAAAGAGAGCAAGATTCGTGTAACGACATCCACAGTAAAAATTGATACGAAGTAAACTACCAAACCAAACAGAAAGAACTAAATAGAAAGACGAAAAGTGTGGAATGGAGAGATCGAGATCATGCACATAGACTCTTACACATGTAAGTGAAATGTAAATCATAGTGAAGGCTACGATAGCGTCAAGAAGGGTTCTTTTAAATGGAAACTATGCAAGCAATGTCCGACACTGGGAAGAATTTCACATTCGTGCATATATCCCAAAGCGATGCTCGCTTTATCAATTTTGAACTTTTCAATCCGAGTCCTTCATTTAAGGTTTTGTTAAATTTATATGTAACTAACTTGAGTGCGAAAATACAGACTATTGAAGTTTAGCGTTGGAAGATCCTGGACTTTTCGTTTTGCTTTGTGTGCAGAATTTTACAGTCACAGAGAATCTGTATTGCCTGGATCTGCTAACGGATCCCTAGAAATATTTAACCTCTTCTTTATGTTATAACGTAATTGGATAAGAAATCATAATTCCTTAATCCGTAAAAGTGAAAACAAGCCATAACATCTAGACTTTGAAAGAATTTCATGCACTTAAGGTGTCGTGCTGCATAGTGTATACCTTTGCCTGACCATCAGGCATAAACAGATAGGCCCCACTCTTGGAGTCCCGAGAGGCCTTAGTGCCGTACGTCAACATTTGTGCATCAACAATAAAATGGCGATGTGTAACATTTTGTGTAACACCCTGAAATTTCCAAAATATAAATTGCATGCTCACAACAAGTACTCTTCAACATTTTCTACTGCATTCTTTGAAAAAGAAGGTCACGAGGACAATTTTGCTCCTTACTGTAATTTTCTGATCATTAATAATGTGCTTACAAACTACACACATTTCAAGGGGCTAAAAAAGGAAAGTCACAAAATTTCCTGCATGACCCTCTTTCCCATCTATTGTGTTTGCAGTTTGGATCTACCTTGGCCTGGCCATCAGGCATAAACAGATAAGCGCCACTCTTCTTGTCTTTCACGCTATTCGTTCCGTATTTGAGAAACTCTTCTTCGCAAGAAATCTTCTTTTTACCATCTTTAACTGTTACACTCTATGTGTTTGCAAAGTAAACATGTGCATAATGTGTTCATGTGCTAAGTCATTCCAAAATTCCGGTGAATTTACTAAATTTGCACCAGCAACATATAAAGACTGATTGAATTTTGTTTTCGTAATATCTTGCGTTAAAAAGACTGTAAAATTATTTTTTTCATTTTATAGACACTGCATCGTATTCATTTTAAGGACGGCTCTATACATTACTCATTGTATCCATTACTTAAAGTTATAATATTCTTTTCTTGTCATTCTAGATAATATCAAACACAGACACACGACTACCTTCATCATTCCTGAGCTGGATGACACTTCAATTTTCATATCACTGTTTTCAAGTGTGAAGTCTTCGTTTTGTCGTTTTTCTGCCTTGAACGGTCCACTGAAACAGGTGTAATTTATAAATGAAGTATGAATACTAAATGACTGAACAGAAAATGAACATAAATCTTATACCACTGTGGTGCACAGAACCATTGTAATGACTGTCCAAGCACCAAATTCACATCGAGTTATTCATACAAGGAAACTTGTCTTGAGTGTATTTTCTTTCGACCGAAGTAACACGGAAAACATACAGTGAACAATGAACTAAAACAAAATATATTGTATCGCATGAATTAGTTGCTTTGCATGTGACTACAGTTCTTGCACCAGTTATAGTTATGTCCTTCATTCAGAGCTCGGAGAAATGTAAAATGTGAAATAAAATTATATCGTTTGTACTTACGTTTCTCCCTGTAAATCGGTATTATACACGGCAACATTTGATATGTAATTTTGCTTGTTGTCAAGTTTTCGTACGACGGTGTATTTGCTTAAGCCTAATGCTGGAACATGTACCATAAAAGTCAGCTGAAAAAAGTTATAATTTATAAATAAGTTAACCCAACATGAACGGCAAATGGTTTCACTTGCGAAATATCATGAACTCCTAACATGCACTTGATATCCATGTTAAATATCACCTTATAAACGGTTGATGATATTTTCGCTTTGTCATCCCAGAACGGATCTATTTGTGTTTGGATGACTTTGCCTTCAGCATCTTTCACTTCAATGTTGTGATCTGTGACGTGTAGTCGAACCACTTCTTGTCTACTATGGCTCAGCGAGTTGTAAAATACAACTGACCTAGATAAATACAGACAATTATTATTATTATTATTATTATTATTATTATTATTATTATTAACGTTCAGTGGAATTATTATTTTATGACACACTTAACGTGGAAACATTTTATCGATCATGTAACGAACGTATGTTCACGAAAAACACAGATTGTAAGGTGAGAAATTCATAAAAAATTATCATCAAGCAAAGTCGGTGCTCCCTTTTAGCACAAGTTTGAAGCAGACAATAAAAAATACCTTGGCGTTTCTGTAACAGCCACAATTGTTTTGAACGGTAATGAGTCGTGTGTTTTTCTTTCTTCGTCCTACAGGAAAAGGTAATTGTAAACAAAGTTAATTTGCAACGAAAAACACAGCTTCAATCCAATTAGATAAGAGGATTTGATGTTCAATTAAATGTACATTTTCTTTGCTTTAACGAAATAGTGTGAAGAGAATAGAGTTTTATACTTACAAGATCAAAGTATGGTGCTTCGTCTTGTTTAAATTTTGATTTATCTTCCAGTAACAAATAGTATGCGGCATCCTTTAGTACTCTTTTCGTATCTTTAATCGCTGACAACAACCTGTAATAAAGTGTCGAATATTTGTATTTTGTGGTAACAATCCACACCAAACTGTTCATCAACCAGTCAGAATTAAGAACGTCCTCACTAGCTACCACTTTATGAAATAAGGCAGTTTGAAGGATTGAAGCCGCGTCATCAAAGATTTCAATACAAAGACAGAATGTGGCAACGGCGACACTGACTGCTGTGGTAACCACATTCATTGTGCTGAAGTCTTCTGTGCTTTTACATTTGTCTTTTTGTCACGACAGGCATTTTAAAACGACCTCATAAAATCATCATACTTACTTAGCACCGTAATCAGCAACAACAAAATCTTTTGCTGTACCAGTTATACCGTCGTGGTGTTGGAACAGACCCAGTGCTCGGCGTGCGGACACTAAGTACTTCATCTGAAAAGCTTCTGGGAAACTTTTGCTTTTTAGCTTCCTCCCCTGTGCAACGGCTAATGAGAATAGAATTTCGGCTCCCCTGTAAAAGAAGCAGGGAGATCTCGATGGAAGCATGTACAATGTACAAAACTCACTGCTACACAGCTATACTAATTTAGAAAGGTTTGAATATCTTTGGCATTTATATATGTTACTTACAACGGTAACACGTGATCAAAATTCAGTAGACCAACAATAGCCTGATGTACATAAAACATACTAACCTCAAGTGATGCTCTACTACTCGATCTAATCTCTTGTAGAATGGCCTGGAGGTAAAGTAACCGGTCCAGTAATGGTCTTCTCTGTCAGAGTATGAGAAGAAATCACCACTCAAAACAGGATAACTTTCTGCCTCTCCTGGCTTACTGCCAGTGCGCTCCCAGATAGCAGAAAAGTAATCCGACAAAGTGCCGAATTTGATCTGAAGGAATAATAAATACTTTTATCCATGACAACCACGCCTTCAAATTAAAAAGAAATTTTGAAATACAATAAATAAAATACTTTACACATTTATAATGCTACAGAAAGTCCACATTAACTGCCGTATTTCCATAATCATTATCCGTTACTTCTTATGGTACCTTATAGGATTAGCATCTAGTTATTTGTAGTCTTGGATATTGGCACTTACTTCTGCATTCCATTCTTTTCTGTTGTTGATGTAATCAAACAGTTTTTGATAGTTTGTATACTGTTGATCCCACTCAATGGGTTTATCATATCTAAAGTCATCACCAACAATCACCAACGCCACGTTGTTCTTGTACAATGTAGATTTCTTTCGATATTGGTCCAATAACGTCTCAGCTCTGAAATTGAAAGGATATGCCATGAAGTTAGTAGCAAAGATCAATATAAGCGAAATGCAGGTTCAAACAAAACTGCTTCAAACTTAGAAGTAACTAGGCTACGAAAATGTCCAAATGTTTGAATTATTTAACATAATGATGCAACACATCAGATATATAGACTGTTTCTTTTTCAATGTCAGCACTATCTCAATGCAGTGAATAATAGTACAGTAGCTTTGATTTTACTGCACACTCAGTTGGACTTTCTTGCGTCGTACTGCTACAATACAGACCAGATTTCACACCAATACGTACTTGCTAGCGACGTTATCGTCTGTGATGGGTACGGGAGGAACCTTCCACGGGCACGACACACGTCCCCCGGGCAGGCGCTTAAAGTCAAACTGACAACAGATCTTGGGGTCAGGACCGCAAGTGTGTGGGACGTCATAACTGTAGAATGGCATCATATGGGTGAGAATATCTGTGTTACCGGCATTGTCTGAAAATATGAACAAAGAGAAAACAATGGTGAATTGAGGTGTCTTTTTGTTAAGTTTAACTTTATGTTTCTCTTGTCTTCCCTTGTCTGGTCGTAATTATACTTCTAGTGAGAACTCTTGTAAATTTATAGTCTCATGCACATGCATGACGCACACACCCACATACACAGACACACCTACATATCTACACACTTTCTACAATATCCGAGTCAGAAATAAGTTATCAATACACAACTCATCATTGATTTGTAGAGGGTCGAACTGTAGTCATAACATCGTGTTATTGATAATAACGGTAAGACAATGATAAGATATCGATAATCCTTGATAAAAGTATTTAAAGCAAACGACATTAATTTATAGTCCGCCTCTTCGGGAAGTGGTATATGTCACCAAGTAGGATCTCTCACACATCACATCAATTAAGTGAAGATTACAGAAAAATCAATTCAATGGAGCACGACATCTTTGGTATTCAGACCTCGTATATTTCACCATTTTCATGGTATTAAAAATCCATAAAAGTAGGTTTTAGGATACATTAATGTCGATGATTAATTAACATTTAATAACGAGTAATAAACATTTATTGTGAAACGCTCCCGAAGTGTCGTCATCTGTAATGGGCCATATGTCACGGATACATTACCCTGTAAATGTTACGGATCCATCATTTACAAATGATCACGAACAATAAATAAACGTAAGTACACAAACACCTCTTTTGGAATTAATAATCAATTTGTTGAACAAAGAAATACAGGGAACATTTCATGAGACATATTTGGTGGAAAGGGAGAAAAAAATTAACTACTCACCCCAGTTTTGCCTCCACCTAAATTCAAGTGATTTTTCCTTGGCGAGGTATTTTTTGACTGAGTAGTGGACTCTCTGTATTAACATGTCCTCAAAGCCAGCAGACTGCAGTATATAAGCCATAGTGGGAGAATGTCCAAACGGATCTATTGCCCAAGAAGAACGTGGCTTCACACCTGTACAAAAGTTTAAGCATTTGTGAATATGCGTTTAGGTTCATATCAAGGTTAAGCGAGACAAAAACCTTTCCTCTGAAGGAAGATTCATTTGTTATGAATCTGCTAAAAACAATGAAACGGACTGTTTGTTGTTTGTCCAATATTTGATCATTGTCATCGTTCATACGAAGAATGAATTATCACCGTACAGTTTTATACATTATCGTATGAAGTGTTTAGAAATTGCACCCACTGGGTATTACAAATCAAGTCACAATACCTTGATGTAAGTTATGTCAAATAAAGCACCAAAATTGAATTTTGAACATTCTAAACTCCATTATACTTTAATGGAAACCTGGTTTGAAATTTGATTAGAGGTGTCTGCTGCTAAATAAACAAAATTTTATCGGCCCTAAAATTCAATATTTAAATTGTACTGCCTTGTAAACATGTAAATTATGTCCTGCCTCAAATTGTCAAAGTAAAATTTAAGTACATTAGAACATGTCTTGAACGACGCCATGTCTTTTTACGGCACTTTTCACTGTACACAAAGTTGTTAAAACTTCTTTAAATGATCCTGTTTTGGCCGACACCCTGACTTTTACGACACTTTTGAGAGGGAAAAGTTGTCTCTCTCAAGATAAGTTCTACTGTATCTTTGAAACACCATACTTATATTACACCACATCGTAATTTTTTGTAATTTCCTAACACAAGACAACTTAAGGTTCAATTCAGTAGATGTACAACAAATTATAGTACAACAAATTATACCTAATTGGTTAAACAACCACTGATTGCCTTCTATTAATTGATCCACCATAGCGAAATAGTGTGCATTAGCCTCATCAGGCATCACCCATCCACCACTCACAATCTCAAGTTGATTCTTTTCAATTAACCTGAAAAATATAAGCACCAATGTTGTCATTGTGAACATGACATAGATAAAGGAAAATAAAAAGGTGCAAAACATCTAGTTTGTTCCAGAATTACTTTACTACAAATGTTCTATTGTTTCATGTAACATTCTCTTATTTCAGGTTGTGACATTTTGACAAATAAAGTTTCGCTTCATCTTTATGTATCTTTCTGTGAGAAATCAATGATAAATACATATGTCTCTCCAGTCTTCCCAATGCAAGAAGACTTGTATCGGTTATGATAAACTGGTACATGTGATAAACTATACATTACAGTTTCCTAGTCTGAAGGTGCAAAACCTGCAATAGTCCCTAACAATCTTTTAAATATCGACTGCATGAGCAGTTATTTCACTCCAGACAAGAAATGTTCACCAGACCACCGGTATTAAAAGCCTTTCTGCATTATTTATTCCATGGCATCAAACTTGCTCCAAAGAAATGATATAATAATAAGAGTCACTGGTTTCTGTTACCGTGCCTTCTTTATGTTCCACGTTTGTGTACAAGACAATACACTTAATGACCCTTAGAAACACACAAATGGGAAACGTCACGGAAATAATTGACCATTGATTTACACGCACAAATTATTACTGGTATTCCAAAATTAGTGTATAACAGGTAGCTGCACCAAGCATATTCTTGGCGCACATAATCAATCCGACAATACATTTGCTGTTGGCAGCTCTAAATATGGTTGGCAAGAAACCTTGTGGTGTTCTTGATACTTTTTAAAGCGGCACACAACAAAACAAAATATTGACTTCAAAAGATATCTTTGGCACTCACTACGAGTACCAGATCTGTAAAGAAAAATGTAATAAAAATTTAAATAAAACATTTGAATTTTGTTTCTGCATACTTCTTCACTCTCTGTCTTTTATTGTGATCTATCTCGTTCCACCACATGGAGAAGAAGGACATCTCGGCGTAGATGAACCTCATCTTCGGGTAGGCCTCCAGCTTCTGTACCATGTTCTCGAATATGTGGCGGGTCTGATCCGAGTAGTAACGTTCAAACGTCTTAATCCAACCTGGTGAACAGACGAACTATTTATTAGCTTGCGCGTCTTGGGATTTGTAGACATTTGAAATGCTAGGTATAACACTGTTTTTCTGAAACAAAGCCACATATTTTATTCAACGGAAGACAATGTCCGCCCGTTTTGCACATCAGCAAGCGTCTTGAAATGACTTTTTTTACTTTTTATCGATTCTTGCATGTAAGAAATATACGAATGCAGAAAAAGTATGTGAACAGAAACGGGGTAGGGTTTTCGAACAAGATTTCATTTTGCTCATATTCATCACCATCCCTTCAATTAAAATTACATTTGACAAACTCATTACTTCATGCAAAAAATCAATTCACTTACAATTTATATCTATTCTCATTAAGATATGTGTTGAGGGTAGCTCCAAATTGCAAAAAAAGAGAGATTTTAACATATTTCTAATTTGTCTGCTGCCATGTGACTGGAGAATGTTGTGGGGGGTTTTTTGGTGGATTTGGGTGACATCGTTAACCCTTTACTGGTCAGAGGTTTGGCAAAATCGGTGGATTTTTTCAGCCGAAAAGATTTTTCATCATTAATTGTATCCCAAGCCCACAGTTATGAACTTGCTACTTTCAATAGGGCTGGATTTCAGTCCTTGGCCATTGCTTCTTCCCACTGTTGATAGAGGGTATTGATTGGATCAACTACCCAGTCATGCGAGCCTCTTTTGTGAGGCCCCTGGTCATCAGATTTTCTGAAAATGCACAAGATATGGTCATTTTCGTCAAGACCGTGCACAGCCTAGTATCAATACTTGACTTTCTAGCCAATGCAGATTTGTGACATAGGCACTTGTCTTCAAAACAAATGAGCTTTGGTGCATGGGCTTCTGCTCATAAAAAAGATTTTTCTTTATTAATTTTTCTGAAATTGCTTTTAGAAGTTGCTCAGAGGTCACCTCTGAGCCTTCTAAAATAGTGCAAATTTTGGAGCAAGACCACAAATCTTTAGTTAAAAAGGTGTAAAATATTGTTCTGCTTCCAAAAATACCACTTTAATGCTGGTCTGATGCATATTTACAAAGATATGGCTGATTAAAGGCATCAAAGCCACTGACATTCTCCAGCATGCTTATGATCAGAAAAGGGTTAAGAATGTATCTAAAGCAATCACTAGAAGTACTAAATAATAAAAGTTATGAATAGTTCCAATTTAGAAACGTTTGAGAATAAAAGGATTTCTTGCAGTGTTGTTGATTGTATTGTTCCAAAACTGGTAACTCAGTAGTTACATGTTTTAATTTTAAGGCACCTTAACATATACCTCATTTACACAATAGGCCAGACATTCATCTTTTGTTGTGGCATAGAAATCTATGATCCGACCAGAACCGTCCATTATTCCTGTGTCAGTAAATTCTTCAAGCTCACAGTCCTCTACAAACAGTTATAAACTTACAAACTTTTGTAGACGAAAGACATGTATGTTATGACTATTTGGTCAATACTCTTCAAAAATTTTCCAGGCATACATGGTCCAGTTTAAACTTCACTACACTGCATGTGCAGAACATAAACCTTTACAGCCTCCGGTATGTAGATAGATGACACAAACGGTGACATTGACTTTGACGATAATATCAAGTGACGCTTAAGGTGACATTGACCTTGCAGAAAGGACTGTAGCGACACTTACGGTGACATTGACCTTGTTCTCCGGTCCCATTATAGTTTGTGTTACAGTTACAGATGAATGAGTTTGGAGTGTCGTAGCATGTCGCATTACCGTCACAGTTGTGTGTTCCGTCCAAACATTCGTTCACCAGGCCATAAGCTTAAATATGAAATTGTTCAGGGAAATAGATATATATTGAAATATCTCTGTTTTGTTGTCTTTCGCGTTCCTGATTAATTAGCTTTGACTAAGGTACAATGGAAAATTCCATGGTTTCGAAACATTTTGGCTTACAGGCCCTTTAGAATGGACCTCATTTAAGAATTGCACAATTGCACCTTCGAGTTGTAACTGTTACTGAGACTTGAAATTGCGACCCATATATATTTTGTGTATCAGCCCTCGATATGTATCTATGTGTACACCGTATCTCTACATATCTTTTCATACGTTTGGTTCATACTTATTCCTTGTTAATTTTTTGTTCTGATAATGAATTAGGATTCATATTTCATTTTTAGAACAGTAGAAAGTTAGACTCTCTTTTTCACAGGCACAAAATATTTTATATTGTTCCATAATGAAATATATTTTTCCTAAAGGATTTAACGGATACACGTACTTCTGCTACAGGTTCCGAAATCAGCTGCCCTGGTATCATACACAGCGCTTCTCTCATCCTGACCACAAACACCCTTCAAATCACCTCCACAAGTCCTTGAATCTCCCCTGCAATCAGCTTCATTCAAAGCTCTGTGCCTCCCATAGTTGGTTCCACAAAAACACCTTGTTCCCTGAAGGTAAGAAAAGTTTGCGTTTTATAGCATGAATATTCTGCTTATTGAGCCTCATGCCTTTCGGCATTGATGCTCTATGTATTCAAGAGAAATTAGATTTGTGTCCCACTGTCGGACTAGAGTCAGGCCCAACAGGTGGGACGGACTAGATTCAATCCAAACATGCTGGACAGACTAGGAGCCTGTGAAAGGTTGGACCAATAGGGCATGAGGCTCTGTACACCGTCAGGTTATCTCTCGTTTGCAAACATTTATCCATTTCCCGTCAGTTTACTAATTGCTAATAATTCCATCATGAGTTGGACAGGAGTATACAAATTACGGTTTGCTGCTGGGATAACTTTATTATTGAAGCATTACATTTTAATTGCCAATTTTAAATCCCGATATCATTTATAAATAGTAAAATTGGACGAAACTCCTTGCACATCTTTCTTTAATCTTAAAATAAACTGTTCCGTTTAAAGTGTTTATATTTGTCTCTTTTTAAACTGCCAAATAAAACTTGCGTAAATTTCTCGACAAACATGTTCCATTGCAATTTTTGGTTTAAAAATATCTTACCTGTATGGCAGCTATTGGGTATCCAAGTGTCACACAAGCGGGTACACATCGGTTCAATGTTATGCCGTGCCATGGCCACCTGTTTACAACAAGGTAGACCTCGAAATCTCTGCTGTTGTAATCATTTTCATCATACATGATATTAACATTCTTATCCTCCCAACATCCTCTGTACATTCCATTCCATACTGGATCACCTCCTACAAAATGCTTTTTTTTCTGTAAACAGTGTTATAATTTCTTACAGAGGATGACAGCAGTGGCGGATCCAGGATTTCTCGTAGGGGGGGGGGCACCAACCTTGGGGCGCTCCAATTTTTACCCGATTTTAGCGCAAAAATCCCCAAAAACTGCATGAAAATGAAGAAATTT
>JBCAUI010318407.1:0-15330 GCA_038406195.1 Haplosyllis anthogorgicola | reverse complement strand
CAAATACAAGATCTTTCTCATACACATCGTAAACTTTTCCAGACATCCAATTGAGCAAGGTTGCTACTTTTTGCTTTCCATCCAGTTTTGAAAATGGACCATTAACAAGTAAATTATTTACCTGTAATTTGAACTTGTTGAAGGATTCATAAACATTAGCACTTTCCCAATTAAAATTGGGTTTGTTGATCAGAACACTGATTGTATCTGGCATTTTGACAGATATGTGACTGGATTGAAAACTGGATAGACAGAGTCATTACTCAACTGGAAATTTTTCTGCAAATTACAGAATAGATGTGAATACATAAAAATACATTCAAAAATGCAGTAAAAACACCAATAATTGACCATGATAAATCAAAACCTTGACCAGATCTTGATAAAATGATGACAAAGTGACTTTTGAAAGTTGGAGTTACAACATGAAAAGGTCACAATGTAAACAAACAGCTGTTGCTTTTGGAAGAAATTCTACTTCAGCTGTATAATGCATGTAAATGCAAATATTGCCAAAATAAAATTTTGTGGTGATAGGAAACACCCAACCAAACAAAGTTTAAGCCTTTAGAAAGGCTAAAGTGACTGTATATTTGCTAGAACAGCAGTTGAAATAGAGCAAAATTCAACAGGAAGAAGATCTGGACCATTGGGGTATCCCTTGAGTGTTGATCAAGGGTTCCACCAACACCCCCAATGGGTCTGGGGTCCCTATCGACTCACAGTTCAGGGCTGCATCGGGTGTTAATGTCATAGGCTTACCAGGCCAGGGTGCTTTAGTTGTCATGCTCAGCCCCAGTCCTCTGCCCTTCTTGAATGGTCAGGGCTGTGAAGTGGAGCCCTGACCTCAGACTCTGGGTAATGGGACCTCTGTCTTCTCCAGCTTCTCCCTCAGGATGGACCCTCTTCCTCAGGATGACTGGGTTGACCCAAAAATGGACCCAAAGAGGGTATCTGATAACTTCTGGAGTTCATTCGCCTGGGGCATTGGGTCTTCTGTCTCCCACCTGCAGTTTTCCATCTGTTCCATGAAGGTGGCATATCGGAAACTTCCTAAACTGTCCAAGCAAGCCTTGAATTCTATCAAGCTGTCTGGAAGGTACAAGTCATGCCTCATCTGTTTGTAATCAGCCACACTACATGTACTGGAGGTGCTAGCAGTGTAGAGCAGAGTGTTCCCATATGCACAATACCTATCATAGACCTGTGACCCACAGATCCTCATTCAGATGACCTCTGTCATAGTAACAGTCAGGCATGAAGTTATGAATCTCCAGATGTGGCAGCTCTAGGATCCAGAACAAGTTCGATCAATCATAGCAATGGTGGCCAGTCATAAGCATGTTCCAGAAGAGATCCATTCAAGCAGCCAGGGCCTGGTACTGATTGAGACCAACTCGGTTGGCATCCATGCTCCAGTCAGGTACTGGGAACCCCTTGAGTCCTTCCTTAGGGATGGCTTTCACTATGTACTTAGATGGCTGGTATACAGGATTTGGGGGTTTGTCATCATCGGGGATTGAATGCCAGATGATTCTGGTCCATTGATATGAACGGTCCTGATGTTCCTTTGACTTCTCGCTGGGTCTCACTTCATTTAACTGAGCCTGATGCCCCTGACTGGCATGCTGGGTCCCGTGGTTCTCGGGTGATGGGGATCTCTCTCTAGCTCTCTGTGCAGACTGTGAGCATCACTGGGGTCTACTGTACTCCACAATGGGACTGTCTGGCCAGTGGGCATCAGGTGTGGCTCCCTCCAACACATCCTCCCAGACCAGGCTTTTCACCATGCTCTTAATTTTTGGTTTAGGGTCTTGAAGTGAACCCCGTGGGGTGTCTTGAAGATGACATTCTGACCACGGGAGTGGTCCATGCCCCAGTTGTCTTCTGCTGCAGGAGTCTGGGGACAGTCTTCCATACTAGCACCCAGGGGGCTCACCCCAATGCCTTGAAAGTACTCTTGTTGTTGGTTACTGTCCTATTTCTTCCCCTATCTTTGTACTCACTTCGTAGGAGGTTCAGTATCCTGGAGATGGCTGTCAGGACATTGTCTGTGGGTGTCAAGTTTACAGGCCCAAGGGCAGGGAGGCTCCGTACCAGGGACCTAGTGGCATCTCTGATGGCCCTTCCCTGTTGCCTGTATCCCTTGTATGTCAGCACTCTATCTGGATTACCAAACAGTCGGGTAGGCATGCAACTCATCTCCTCAGGTGTAAGTGCCGGGAACCCAGTAATCATGTTCCTTTGATCTCCAGGGTTGGTGTTCTCAGGGTCGGGACCTCCAGGCTTCAGAGTGGCCCATGTAGCTGCCATGAGCATGGGGTCTACCAGCAGTTCCTGACACCTGCACAGGTACTGTCCTTGTCTCTCATCAATGGGTATGGATGGGTCCAGCCCATTCAGATAATTGCCATAGCCATATGACTGGACACCCATGAGTTCACTCTCCCGGGCCCAAGCATCCAATTGACCTCAAATTCTCTGTTTGGCCATGACTATGTCAGCTGCCAGAAAGCCGGTGTCGGTGGCATAGCCAGCTTGTCCATTTCCCTACAGGACCCTTGTGTAAAAGGTGCATATGAGTACCAGTCTGGCATCATCATTCTTAGCCCTATCCCAGTGTCTCCATACGTCTTTCAAAATGGGCTGATACCATGGCTGGGTAGCCCAGACATGTTTGTCGAATATCTCCAGTTGCCTCTCTTCTTTCACTTTGGCATACACCAGTGTCTGACATTCCTCAGCAACCGTGAAATGGAACTCATGGTTTGTGATGGTGTGTGCATGATTGTATGAGCACTGGTTCTCTGCAAAATGCAGGGTGTCAGCTAGAATCATGACTTGAGATGCTGTATCGGGGACTGTGGTAGCATCTGTGAGGATCCATTTGGCCAGTTTCTTATGTTTCTCCAGGTAATTGGGCTTTGTATATGGGTTGAGAGTGTGGTTAGGATTGATGGCCCACTGAGACAGCATGATACTGCATGTTACTTTGGTAACTGATAATGGGTGCAAACAAATGTGAAACCCAGTTTGGGCCATCCAGGGGAATCCTGTGTGGGTCACCCAGAGGCTCACATGGACCCATGCGAGCTGCCTCACCTAGCATGCCATCTGGGTACATCATGGCTCCTCCACCCAGGGATAGCCAGGGCTATCTGGAGGATTACTTACATGAAGGTTTCCTCCATTTTGACCTTCCCAGTCTTCTGTTGAGTGATGTTGGCTCTCCAATGTCCCAGCACGAAATGAGCTCTCAGCCCATGAGGAATTCCTTTTATAGGGCTAGTGACATCATCATGATGTCACTGCTCAGCCTCACTTTGGATTCACCCTGCTCTTTTTGCAGCTGCACCCTGGATTTTTTTTTAATGTAATGTGACATTACACCTTGAGGGTTGAGTGCCGGGTACACAGTCCCCATGTCAGCAGACTCTTTAGAGTGTGGGGTACATGTGCCAGAGGCTCCCTGAGATTAAGGTGGTATTTCCTCCATTTGCAGGCAGACCCTTCGGATGAAGGGAAAACTTACTCTCAAACACCTTGGCCATCCCCTCAGAAGGATCCCCCACCTGAGGGTGACATTGTCCCCTATGCTGGGAGTGAGGAAGCAAAACAAGCTGTGGAGGGCCTTATGAGCCAAATGGAGGCACAAGATCAGAGTGCAACAGCAGGCCCCGATGGCTCCTGGGCTGACGCCATGGCCGAGACTCTCCTAAAATGGAACCACAAGAGGCACCGGGCCCCGCACCAAGATCCCAGCCTGCTCTCAGCTGCTAATGCAGATGACTGGGCCATGCTGGGGGTCCTGCCCATTGTATATATGGCATGCACATGGAGGTACGGTCCTTCACAGTGATGGAAGACATGATCCAGCAGGGGTATTTTGGAAAGTACATGGAGGGTGACAGGTCACCCTGGATGACTTTGATCCCATCAGCCAGGTGGCATTATTAGTTACTTATGTCATCCCAGTGGTTAAGGGAAAGTGCTGTGGGCATGCCTATGCCCTATCTTTGGTACATGTCTGGAATGCCCTTCATTGCCTGGGCATGGCCATCAACTCAACAGAACTGGGAATGGGGGCACCAGGAGTGTTCATTCACATTGACAAAAATATGAAAGCCAGACCCTGGCCCAACTCCCTGGTGCACTACAGTTTATTGCCAGCTTTTGCCCACATGATGGATGAATACAGAAATCCCAAGATTCATTTCGGGGAAAACAACAGTCCCTGCTGACCCCTTGCAACCATTGTCATCAACCATCTGCTCAAGACATATGACAACAAGGGCATCATCCCATTCAATACCTATACTAACAACAGAGCCTGGTCACCAGAAAATATGAAGAACTCAGAGATGGTGCATTCCATGCCTATACAGTTTGAATGATACACTAAGGATGAGGACAACCTAGGTCACAATGGGGATGTGCACTGCATGATCCATTTTATGGAAAAGGTGAAGGACACCAACATCCTGGATGTTGAATGGCATACCTGGATCCATGATCCCAACTTCTCCTATGGTCTCTGGGATGGTCTCAGCATGGCTGGTCCCAGTATGTTCTGGCATCTGGTCCCCACCAGTCCTCCAGTGGGGAGGTATGAGCCAGTCATGCCTCAGGAGATGACTCTGTCAAACGAGGGTCAGAGGGCCCTCATGGACTACCAAAGCCAAACAGCTATCTGGCACCTACATGATGTGTGCACTGCTTTCAACATTAACTCCCACTATGAGATGACTCTTGGGGAGGCCAGACAAAATCTCTGGAAGATCTACAAGAAAAATCGGGACACTCCCCTCCCCAAGCTCAATCGACTTCTTGGCATCGGCATTGCTGAAGGCCATATTGTAATGGCCAACACCCAGTGAGACCTGATGAGGATGACCCTCAACTCCCGGGAAGCCGGCTTCAGCCAGTTGAACTGTGAGATGGTTTCAAGACTCGATATGGTAACCTGGGGACTGGTGGCTCTCCAGAGGTATGACAGTCACTAAGACTTATGCTGGGTTCTCGACAGGTACAGGCTCCTAGTTCCCTGCCCAGACCTTCCTTTGCCTCCTTTCTTCCCCAAGGAATCAGTCAACGTTCATGCTGCCCTGGGGGACGAACTCATTTTTGTCAAGTCCCTGTCCCAGCTCTTGGTTCCCAGGACCCCAAGCACCAGCAAGGGCAGCAGACACCCGAAGGGGGAATCCAAAGATCCCCTCCAACAGCCTTCTCCTGTGGAACCCTCTACTTCTGGGACTGGTCCCACAAAGAAGAGTCCGGCAACGGGAGGCCGGAGAAGTGCCATGAGTGTATACACTCAGTTGGCACAGCCTCCAGACCCAAGGCGGGAACATCCACACTTCACAGCCTCATATCAGATGGGTGGAAAACACCCATGGAGAAGAGGAAAGGGGATGACACACACGGTGACTAAACTCAAAAACAACTCCAGGCAGACCTGGACTCTGACAATGAGCCGGAGTCAGTTATAGAAATCCTGGCACACAGACGTTCTGCGGATATCGATGAGGATGAGGATGAGTATGGTGCAGGTGACCACTGGAAGTCCAGATTGGAATCCAGAAGCAAGGAAAGAGCATCACATGAGCCCTTCTGGACTGTTCAGGCTGAAAATCCCAAGGAGGCATATGACTCTGTGGTACAGAAGGCTAAGGCAAAATGTAAAGCTCTGTGGGCTGAGGACTTGCCAGAGGCACAGCACCTCTGTAAGAAACTCAGTGATGCATGTGCACTAGTCAAGCATGGTCATTCTGATGTCACCCTCATGGAACTGCAGCAGTCATTCCAACTGGCTCCCTTATGTGTAAGGGACCTGGACATGGAGAAAGACCACTGGCCGAGGTGGATGGACTGCAACTGGACATCTCACATTGTGGCCATCAAAGCCCAGTGCATGAAGCAGGGGAAGCACATGGATCCTGCCCATGAACCTGTCCAGGCCTACCTTGTACCCTCCAAAAATGACTGGTCCATCAGAGCCATATTATGTCCCCCTCACAAGGAGGAGGCTATTGAACAGCTCTGGTACAGTGGGTCCAAAAACACCAAACATCATCACTACCTGTATTGCTCATACATGCAATCCAATGATCCCTTCTTCCTGAGCCATGTCATTGGCGTACATTACTGGTGCACCTTTGTATGCACTCTGTGTGAGTGATGGCCCCTGAAGGGTGATGAAAACACCAAAGTGCCAGTTCCAGCCTGGCGGGACCCTTCCCATTTCCCAGAGCACTTCAAGACCTACCACTCAGATGCCACTGGCAGCCCAGTGTGCATCTCTCGGTATGGTCTGGACTAGACACCACGGACATCTGTATTTCATTTCAACATCAGTACCTCAATACAGGACAGTAGTTATGCATATCACATTACTCAGACTGTAGTTGTAGTTTGTTATTCATGGTTTTAGCTTTAAGTCCATAGACACCTATGGGTTCCATCCTATGGTATGCCATAAAGCACAACTCTTGCTGTCTGAGCCATTAGCATTCAATATTCACATTCAAGTTTTCCAGTTGTATTTTGAATAATAATGTTGTGCATTTTTTCTACAACTGGCATATTCTTCTCTTTCCCATACTGACTTAACTTTGCGTGCACCCGTACGTGCACTGACATAGACACATAAACAAATACATAAACTAATAAGTACACATAAACAGCAAACTGCATAGGTGGGTATCATAAATACAGGGTGTCAATAAATACAGAATAAATACAGAATAAATAATGTGAATAAACTTTATATACATCATCAAATGAGAGCATCAACAACGGATGCATAATATCGATGTGGATAGGGAGACATGCTCCTGACCACTCTTGATAGGGTATGCAACCCTGCGGGGTTGGTCTGTATGCATCTGTAGACCATCTGTAGTCACCACTGTCACTGTGCGCCAGTGCTAAACAAGTTTGGTATCCCATCTGGGGGTGCATCTGTACAGGTGTGTGTGTCTGTACTGTATGGTGCCCCTACCCTCTCAAAGAAGATGGTGCCTCCTGGTGCCTCCCCACCTGTCAAACAGCAATAAGTCTTTGGGTTTTGTGCACCTAGTATCCCCTCCGTCTTTGGAGAATCATCCATCTAGGATGTGGTCGGATTTGGGCTGAACCCGAACCCTTCCCCATCCATTCAGCTAGCATTGCAGTTTCCTTCCTGTCTAATGGGCATGATCTCATTCAACATCCACCTTGGCCATGCCATCTGGAGAGAGGTCAGGACTAGGTCAACTGGCCTGCTCATGGCTGGGTCTGGGTGAACTGGTTCCAACTGGTATGGTGAATGCCCCAATGTGCATCCACAATCCATCCCAGCAAATGCTGAGAGTCCACTCCTGGGGTGCTGTACTAGATGGCCCAGGAACCAGGGCACACCCAAGTTTTTCCTCTTGTCGCTTCACTTTCACATCCATCTCTGGATTGGCCACCCCGGGGTTTTCAGCTCTGAGGACTGTACTTTGGACCAAGGTGCCTCCACCCAGTGGAGTTGCATCCCTCTCCCTTTGGGGGGAGATAAACAGAAGGCGATTATGGTGCACCATTTTTACATTTCTGGATGCATCCTTGATTTTATATGTGGGGATGCCGTCCATGAGTTGGCTGTCCACAGTGTATGGGGTAGCACCCCATCTATTTTTTATCTTCCGTTTACTGGTGAATGCGTCAGTCTCTAGCAAGACTACATCCCTGGGCTTCAAAATGGCAGCTCCCATTTTTTTGTCATACATCCATTTCTGTCACTCTGCCTCCCCAACCTGGGTCTTACAAGCCACCTCAAAGGCCAGCCTCAGGTGCTCATGCATGGTGGTGACATACTACAGGACATGCCTGGGCTTTGCATCTTCCCGTATCGTGGGGAAGAAAAAGTCCAGTGGTAGTCGTGGCCTTCAGCCAAACATCAGGAAGAATGGACTGTACCCTGTTATGTCCAAGTGGGTAGTGTTAAACACCTGCACCACTTTGGCTAGGTGGTCAGTCCAGTCTAGCTGCTTCTCCCCATCCAGTTTTTCTATCATGCGCATAATGGTTTGGTGCATACATTCCACCTGCCCATTTGTTTGCGCATGATATGGGCACTGCCGGACTCCCAATATGCAGCATATTTCTGACACTATGGCCCAGTAAAACAAGTCCCCTGGTCACTCAACACCCAAGCTGGAGCCCTGAAGGGTGCTATCACATGTTGGTACAGCACCTTGGCCACAGTCCGGGACTTCTGGTCCTTTGTGGTGAAAGCTAGCATGTAGCGTGTAAATGATCTGTAAAGACCAATACATTAACAGCCTTTGGCTGTTGGTTTAATGGCACAGGCCATTCTATGCTTGTAAAATCTACATGTAAGAGCTCCATCGGAGCTGTAGCTATTATGGGGTTGAGAGGGGCCCGGAGGTTGTGAGCCTCATATTTGATGCACCTCTGGCATCCCCTCACTGATTGCCTTGCTTGACATGTCAGCTCCAGCCACCAGAAGTGCTCCCGGAGTAGAGATATTGTCCAGTTCTGCCCCTGATGTCTGGCATTTTGGTGGCACCCATCTATGGCTCTCTGTCAGTGAGCTAATTGCACCACAAATAGCATCAACATCTCCTGGGTATCTTGTAGAGACACCCATTATGGCAGATAAAATTGTCTCGTCACCAGAAAAAGGCTTGGCCCTCTGGGGTTCCAAACTCTGGGCCCAGTGCTTTGGCCAAGGGGGTTGACTTACCCCCCCCCCATATTCACTCTAAGGAGGCTCAAATAATTGGGTCTTCCATTTGAGCCTCTTGCCAGTTTATCATTTCTATTGGCTGATATTTGGCCATCCAGGCCTGGGGGGTACCCTCTGTGCCTCTGTCCCCACCAGTCATGCCCACTGGCCTCTTGCACACTCCCCAGACTCAGAGAGCACATCTCAGCATGGTTGGCACTGCCTACCAGTGCCCCATCTAGAATACTCCACACCCCCTCAGCATTGATGAATATCATCTCCCCAGACAGAACCTCTCCCTATCTAGTTCCAGCTCTATCTCTTCTGGGGCAAATGGCAATCCTCTTCTATTCTGCTGATCATGTCAGCCACCTAGTTATGCCTCCCTTTCATGTACTCAAGTGAGAAGTTTTTACCTAGCCAGGGCTCCTACCCACCAATACCCTGTGGCATCCAGATTAGGGGTTGACATCATGTACATCAGAGGGTTGCTGTCTGTCTTGATGACAAAAGGCACATGTATCAGGTACTCTTTGAACTGCTTCATGATGGCCCACAGAAGTGCAAGAAATTCAAGTTTACTCAAGTGGTAGTTCTTATGCTTATGGAGGATCCAGCTGGCATACGCAACTGGGTGGAGTCATTTCTGCTCATCCTCCTGTTGGAGACTGGCACCCAGACCTATCTTCAAGGCGTCCGTGTGCAAAACAAATGGTCAGTCGAAATGCACCAACTGTAGCACTGGTTCAGACATCAGGGATCTTTCAGACTTTGAAATGCTGCTCTGGCCTTCTGTGAGAGGGTGACTTTCTCCCTCTTCTTGTTGGCACCCTCCCCAGTCAGGTAATCAGTGAGGGGCCAGGCCACCTTTGAGAGCCAGGGATGAATCTCTGGTAGTGTCCCACAAGATTCGTAAAGGACCATATCTCTGTGTAATTTGAAGGCTCCTGAACCTCTTTGATGGCTTTCACATTGTCTTTACTGGGACATATACCATCCCTAGACACATGGTGGGCCAGGTATATGATTTTGGATTGGAAGAATTTGCATTTCAAGGGCTTGAGCTTGAGTCTGTGTCTCCAGAGGTGCTCGAAAATGGTTTGAAGCTGGGTTAGGTGGTCTCCCTCCATCATAGAATAGACAATCACATCATCCAAGTAGATGAGACAGTAGTTGAGATTCAGCTCCCCCAGCACATTCTGCATACACCTCTGGAAAGTGGCCAGGGCATTACAGAGCCTGAATGGCATCCTCCGGCACTCGAAAAACCCCAAGTTCCCCACTGTGAAGGCTGTGTACTTTTGGGATTCAGGACTCATCGGGATCTGCCACAGTCTGGACAAAAAGTCCACACAGGAGAAGTGCCAGGCCCCGACTAGGTTCTCCAGGGTCTCTTGTATCTGCAGCAGAGGGTACGAGTCCTTACTTGTATGGTCATTCAGCTTTCTGAAGTCAATGCAAAACTGGGGGCCACCATCTTTTTTTCAGACCAACAAAACAGCATTGCTCCATGGACTGTCACTGGAGGTGATGGCTCCATCCTCTTGCATGACCTTCAGGTGTTCTCGGACCTCTTCCACCATATGGGGTGGAATCCAGCAAAACCTCTCCTTGATGGGGGTTTCATCATTGACCGGATCTCATGTTGCATGGCCTCCATACACCCCAGCTCAGTTGAGTCCAGGATGAAGATGTCGGAGAACTCACACAACAGAGCCCAGGCTTTGCCAGCCAAATGTGGTGGCCATGCCTCCAACCCAGACAGATCCAACTTCTCCAAGACCTTGTCCTTACATTCTTCCTCTGACATGGCCTGTTCTGCAGGCCCAGGCTTAATCCCAAGCTCCTCATCCAATTTAAATAGGGTACCTGGCAGCACAAAGCTCTCTGGGACTTCATTGGTGATGGTCACCGTTGCCAAGGGAGTACCGGCTCTGATGTGCTGTTCTGCGGCTGTCGTATTCTTGAGGAGCACACTGACCTTTTTAGATCCCCACTTCAATGACATGTATGATGACCAAAATTGTATCCCTGGGGGTAGATGGTCGACTTCCGGTAGTAGCTTGATGGTGGAAACATGAAGCCTGCCCTCCACCATGGACTGTTTTACTTGTCCCTGGACAATGGATTGGCCAAAGGGTGGTAAAATGATGTCTTCCCAGGCTCGTACTGTTTCCTCGTACTCCCATGGATCATTTCTCATCTTGACCAGCTCATCATCCATGGGGTTGGGCAGAAGGTCCCGATCCACTAATAACTTTGTGGCCTCCTGGAACACTGACTTCCCCTCAGTCTTCCTTGCCAGTGCCCTCTGTATCAGGACCTGCCTGGTTTGTAGCAGGGAGGCCACCCGGGCTTTCACCCAAGGAACCACCAGTTCATTGATCTCACTCTCTCAGATCACCTGCACCACACAATCCAGGGTAGGAGTACTGAGCAGTATGGGCACCTGTCGGGCCAAGTCTGTACCATTCCTGAGAAGAAGGGCCACCATGTCCTCATCATAGCCTGACACTCCCTCTATCTGGACTTAGATGACAACATAACCGATCACATCAAATTGGGCCTCCCTGATTCCCTCTATTGAAGACTCCCCTCCCCCCCAAAGTAGGTCTGTGAGTAGGTAAACCTTCAACTTGCAGGCTGCTGCATAGCTGGGGGTTATAAAGTTCACAGTGGCTCCAGTGTCCAAGACAGTGAAGCAACATTCGCCATCAACCATAACCCAGCTTACCCAGCTTACCCAGCTTCTCTGGGCAGTCCTGGATAAGGTGTTTGGTCAAACCACAGGTGAAGCACTTCTGCTGCTTGTCCTCATACTGGTCCATAGCTTGGGCAAGCCGGGCATTAACCCCGGATATGCCCAAGTTTTCGAAGGACTCCAGCTTGGGGTCTGGCTTGGAGTCAGAACCAGAGCTATTGCAGGGGGTGCTGGGCATCACTGCTATTGAGGCCATGGGGGCCTTGATGTAGGGTTTTTGGTCCCCCATATCACTACTACAGTGATACCCAGCATCCAGCTGTCAGTGGTGGCCCTGCCTTTCCCGGCTGGTCTCGTGGCTCTGGACCAGGTCAAGAAATTTGTCATACATGTAGTTTGGCAGGCTGTCCTGTAGGAATGAAAGCAAACTCTTGAAGTCACTATGGAGCCCACCAAACAATCGATCCTTAGACATCTGGTCAACATCGTCATCGGACAACTTGTCTGGGTATCCCTCCTGCACTCCCACTATCATATCTGTCAGCCGGGAAGTGAACATTGGCACTGTCTCTTGGGACCCCTGCTGCATGGCATAGAGATCCCAAATATGAGAGTCGTAATCTCCAGATACCTTATACAGGCCATCAAGATGTGTGAGGACACCATCTAAGGTGTGGACATTCCTCATCCAGGTGACCCCCTTCAACTTCATTACAGAGTTAAGTATCTGGGTCTGAATGAGGGACTCCTTGAACCCCGTGTCAACATAGGAGCAGACCACATCCCTCCATATTAAGTACTCTGTCGCTGAGCAGTCTGAGGTCAGGGGTTCCAGCTTAAAGGTCCCTATACAATTGCCACTTTGACTCCTCCAGCAAGGACTCCATTGATGCTGCCTCTCCCATTGGGGGTCCTGGTGATCCCCCACACTATTGCAACTTGCAGAAGAGACCTCAGACAATGACAATCAGTCTGAGTCACTTGCCCCTCCTCCCCGATCAGGTGATGGGGGTGGTGATGGGGAGGGCTGATGTCAGTGTTGCCCTCCTGCAGCCCTGCTTGTCCCTCAGGCCCAGTGTCAGGCCCCACCATCTCCACAGGGCTCAGTCAGGGCTGCTTTCCCCCCTCCCAGCTGAAGGTTTCTTCCTTGGGGCTGTGCAGGTCCCACTTTGCCCCTCCAGGGCCCAGTCCAATTCTTCCAGGCAGGCTTCTCCCCCATTAGGCATGTCAGCCCCTACAAGGGCATCCTCTCCATCAGAGCCAGGATCCCAGCAGTGACCCAGTGATGACCCGGGAGGTCTAAGAGGCCTCCTCATGGCATATTTGGCCACTTGTTCCTCAGCTGCCTGGTTCTGGGCAGCCCTCCTATGATGTTCTGCCCTGTCACACACCTGGTGAATGGCTCGGGTGGCTTGTTGTTGAGCCACCATTAACGGTATTGGATTGGATGGCATTGAGGTCAATGGTGTGCCCAATCCAGAGCCAGTAGCTGGCAGTCAAGTGATCTGAGATCTCAAGGCCATCTTCTGGAGTCAGCCCCTCCCCCATCATTCTTCGTCTGAAGAACAGGAGGGTGGAGCGGTTGTCCAGAAAGACTATTTCATAGACCTCTAGGACCTCAGCCTGCAGGAGGTCTCCCAGCACCTCGCCATTCCACAAGTGCTGGGCCGGGGGGTGAAATTCCCCATCAGCTAACATCTCCTGAACTACCAACCAGAGTGCATATCGTTGTTCTGGGAGGCCCATCAGTGGGATTCTCTTCCCATCCAGGAGTTGTGGCCCATGTCCAGCTTCCATCTGCACTCCAGGAGCTTTCTTACCCTCAGGATTCATGAGTGTTTCGGTGGCTACTTCCACCACCTGTTCTTCTAAGTTCTCCTCGGTGGTGGTCTCACCTCTGGGGTTTTGGTCCTCCATGTTCCTATCCACAGATGAACCATCAGCATCCATTGTGCTATTGTCACTGCCAATATTTGTATGTTGGGTTAATGTGGGTGCCAGGGCCCAAGAAAGTAAGAATGTACTATGGGGTGTTACACTGCTCCGTCTGACACAATCAGTCAGTGCCCTCGAATTAGCCACCTACAAGCGGCTCTGCTTCAGGTGTCAAGTTGCCCTTGGGATGCTGAGTACCCATCCTCATTCAGTTGTCCAGAGAACGTAAATCACAAATCCAGAAAGTGGTTCAGCCCACTCAGCATTGGCCCCACCCAGGGATGCCAAGTTTGTGACCAGTGGCACAAGCCAAGGTTCGGGTGGGACCTCACATATGCGGTGTACTGGAGGTTGTTAGGCTCCGGGCCTCAGTGATTATCCAAAGGTACTGAAAGGGCTAGTGATCCTGCTGGATCAACCTACTTGGAGGCTTTATGGGAACTCAACATGATGGTTAACATTACTAAAGGTTATACAAACTCAAAGTAACCTGGGCCTACAGGGTCCAGGTCTTCATACAGTGTGTAATACGACCAAACGAAAACAAGAGTGTAGGTTATGATTGAAACATCCCTGTTGAGACAGTAATCTGGGGGTAAGGTGCACAATCTTTACCCAAGGAGCACTCAGGGGAGAATGCTCCCGGACCCTTGGGTACAACCCGTTAAATAGGGTCGGGAGCTGAGCTAAATGATGCAGGCATCGTGACATCACCGTTCCAAATGTTCCTAATGTTCGATCGTGACGTCACCAGGTCTGAGCATGTGCACTGGATGTGATCCACCAGGGCCCTGGATACCCGGAGGTGTCTCGACCCAGATGGATCCGTGGGAGGTGGTCCCGGACGGGTCCGGGATGGGGCCGGGTTTTTCCAAAAACACAGGCCCCGACCCCCGAACGGGTACGGATCCACCTATGAGCACGGATACCGTGACATATATACTAAATGGCTATCAGTTTGTTCACAGGAGACTTGTATGTGTATTCTCTGTGAAAGCGAGAGGAGTTTACGCCCCCGTGATCTGTTAAAACAAGTTTCGAGTTGCTTCTTCCCTGCTGTTGGTATCAGTGGAAGAGTCTCATACTGTAGATTTTTAATTCATGAGGACACTTACTTTCCACAGATACAGACGCGTGAACATAGACTGGAGACCAGCCAAATTCTACCGAATTAGGACTGGAAACTAGCCATGTTTAATCACTTTTATTCATGATAATTAGTCCTATGTACCTAATTATATGAATTAACTAGACTGGTGCCAGGGGGGGGGGGGTGTGGTAAAAAGCGCACATGCAACTTCTTGTTTACAGTCCACTGTAAGGACTGATCAGCCAGAAATTCATGGTGGTCGGGACTGGACCTTCTTTCCGTGAAAGATGTGTGCTTGCTGGTCTAGCGTGAACAAATGTCTAATTAACCCGATTTCTATTCATGAATCACTTAATCGTCGTAGATTTGGTGCTCAATATTCATCCCTTACAACTCTAGTGGGCAGATGTCATTTGCAGCAGTCGAGAATCATTCTTATTATATAGCGCTTTATTTGATCCAATTTCCAGTCACTGCAATAAATAACTGTTTGCCTACGATATATTGTTATTTGACGCAAGTTCATTGTCTCCGTAAATTATTTTTTTATTGGCAATAGATGATCAGTATAGATTTGTGAAGGGAAACCCTCAATACTTTCTTCTGAATAAGTGGTAGCAATACACGTTTTCCGATCTTGTACACTACATCCAATCTGGTTGAAAAATGTCTGACAATATAATGTACGTAATCAAAAGAAAAAGGGAAAATAGGTAAAGAGCAATTATATCACTTAGCCACGATAAAACAGTAGATATTCACGTTGTACCAGGCTGCTGTTGTACGTAATTTGCCGTGTCGTTCAATTTATTTGAAAAGATTGTAGAAAGTTGTAAAGTGTAACCTCTCAGAAGTTCAAGTGGATAATTGAATATTGCATAATGCTATCAA
>JBCAUI010318296.1:0-15331 GCA_038406195.1 Haplosyllis anthogorgicola | reverse complement strand
CAGAAAATATGTCCCTATTTCTATTTAACTCCACATCAGATGATCTACTAATGGTGACACCTCTTGTATTTTAAGAATTTTTTTTCAACATCTCTGTAACCTGAATTAATTTTAAAAAAAGTTTTTTCCTAACAAATAATTTTTTGGATCATAAGTAAAAATTACTGTATCTGTATATTTCATCATTTCAAAGTTTACAAAAATCATTTTTACTCTAACATCAATAAATTCTTCAAAAATAAATGGCAAAAAAATAATCTGATAGAATGGTTCGGTAATGTGTCTGGGAATAGAACCCAGGCTGCCTGCGCAGCAGCGGTTCTTGTTAACCACTGCACTACGGGGTTCACATATACAGTGTTGTTTTCAAAACAAACGACACTTTAACTTTTAACTTGTGTTCATTTGTATCCATTTTGAGAACAATAACTATCCTTGTTCCAGTGATAGACGTAGACTTTAAATATTTTATTTTCCCGACTCAATAGATGACGTAAGATGTACAAGATAAAACATACCAAAATAACCCAAAACAGATTTTACACAATGATGTGAATAGTCAGTACATAACACCAATGCCCGGTAACAAAACTCAATCAATCTACATCCGTCAGAAAAACGTTTTAATTTTACAGTCAGCTAAACGGTGAAAAGTTTTCAAACAGAAGGAAATGTCGCCTCCGCCTATTGAACAGCTTGTCTGTGGTGAATAGGGCCTGTTTGGGTGAACAAACAACGACTTTGATTTCATAAAGTTGAAAGGAACAGTTGAACCACCTCTTCAGGAGAAGGGCTGTTTCACTGACAAGGGATTTGAACACGTTTACTCGTTTGGACTAGTGCGCTTCCCAGGAAAAGGGTTTAAACTTATTTCAGTTTAATATTTTTTGTGTATTTTAACTTACTAGATTGTAAGCATCAAGGATAAAATGTCTGGTTAAGGCTGACCATTTTGAGAATAATTGGCGCCTTTGTTTAAGTCAAAGACCCAACATGGAATTCCATTGACCCAAAATGAAATCCATTTCCACAGCTGAACGGAACAACTAAAATTTTACTTAGTTGTTCCGACGGATCGGTTCTACTTGCCATTGAGATTATTGTTTTATATTAATTTACGTATACTTTTTTCCTTATATTATATAACATTACATACAAAAGCATACAAAAGCAACGACACGGTAATATCTTGCCGAAACTTGACAAAGCTCTTGAGTTGCTATGGTCGAAAAGTTTTCACTTCTGGGATTTGTACAATTACGTGACAGACGGAATACATGTGTAAAAGATTCACCATAATGTGCTGTCATGAATATAAAAGAACATGTGAGGACTGTCGTAAGATGCCAAACTATCATTCTATTCTTCCATGAGTTCACCCAGAATCGGGGGTTGATGTAATAGATTAAGCTACTAATATAAACGCCAAACTTAGCGTTAATGTGAGTGGAACAAGCGTTTGTGTTTATGAGAATGCGCTGTTATCATTTTAAACGCGAAGAAAAGTGTATATTAGTTGTGTAGCAGATCTCAATTTTTCTGTTTTCCGCCCGACGATAAGGGACAATAAGTAACAATATGCCGAGATTGAACATTGCCTATTTCCATCATACAAAATTTTCATTATGTGAGAGCATTGGTTTTGATATTTTATTATTTGTATGGTAGTATACATTTTTTTAGATGTATGCAGATATCAAAATATCTCAGCATGAAAGCCACAGTACTTAAAATAGTTATCCACCCAGTGCTTCAAAGCTTTTTCCGCAATTTATCGTCCTTTATCATTGGGCAGAAAACAGAAAAATTGAGATCTGCTACACAACCAGTAAGCTAATGGACAAAAGTTCATCGGTAAAAAAAAATTGATGGGGGCAGCACCTGATGGGCCTTAAATCCAATGTATATTTTGTATTCTGATGTCAGTAGGGTACACACTGTGCACTTAAAATGACATGAGTTTACAGGTTTGCATTAGGATGCGCCTTACTCCCAGCAACACATTTTCTTTAACCTTAAATTTCTTCTCTATTTTAGAATAATAATACAGATAATGTAAACCAAAATAGTGATAATTTGTTCTACTATGTTGATATGAAATCAAATTTGTCTCAGACAAGAGACATCCATTTAAGCAGACCACATACTCCTTTTGGCAACACACCATTATTTGGTTTTCCAGGTCACTTTTTCAACCATATAAATTCAGCACTGTTATTTGCACCTAATTTAACATAAACAAAGCATAATAGTATTGAATTCCTTAATTTTTGTTTTAGTTTTTCTGGTTATTATGGTGAAATAACATTTTTTCAGAGTTTAAAGAAATTACATGGGCTAGGGGTATTTTGCATCATAATGTGTTAATTTTTCAGTCATTGTAGAGAATTTAAATCTCCCGCCCATACTGGAATCTAGGATTCTCCACCATATGGCCAATTTCAAGCTTTTCCACCTTGTGTGTGTTGGTAAATTTTGATACTATTCTAGGAGGTGGCGTCATTTAAATAGACCTTTCATACTGAAGCAAACATCGATCAGACCACCTCCATCGATAAATCCTGGATCCGCCCCTGAACAGGTTAGAAATGATAATATCGACAGATCCAATTGAAGTTCGAATTGTACCACCAGAGGTTAAACCACCCAATGGATTTGTCACTCTATGAGTATTTCGTGCTAGAAGATGCCGCCCTCTGTACATGCTCCATAGGACATCAATGACAGATCTCGGTATTGCAATAACATTCGGACCGCGCTCCTTCAAAAGCACATACATTGGGTGATCTCTATTGACGACCCAACATATTTTTGTTGCGTTTCACCTTCTGCAGATTTTTGTCTTTAAATCCCGATTTCAAAGAATACGGCAGAAAATGTAATTCAAACCATTAAATTAAGAAACCTAGAGAAAAAAGCGTTGAACCTATGGCCGGTAGCATGTAATACACATAAATTATTTGGATCTATTTCACATTAGGTAAGAGGTAATGGGAACCAGAGCAGAACCCATTGCATAATGTCAGACCTCACTGTCTATCTAATGACAAGTGATAACACTAAGTGATCCTTGTGTGAAAACCTGACCACGAAACAGGCTTTCTGTTTCAGTTGGGAAACAATGGAGGTTTTGTTAGCGTCAATAAATCCTGTTGTGACGTCACGTTGTCACGTCATGAAATGGAACGTAATGTTCTATGACGTCATTCGAAACACTCTTGTCTAATATTCCAATTCCTGAATTGAAAGTATCAGATCATGAAATTGCTATCCAAAGTTAAGCGCCCCCTCAGCATTAACACAGCATGAAATTCAATTGTTGCAAAGCGCTTAATTTTTTATTAGTAATTTCATGATCTGGTCTGGAAATAGGAAAGGATTTTTTAAGTTTAAAGCCACCACATCCTGAAATTATGATCATTTTTTGTTCAAGCGAAAAGCACAGTGTGCTCTTTAAGGGTCTCCATAGACAGCATGTACATGTATAAGAATATATAAGGCAGATGGAGACAATGTCTAATTAAATTGATTATGTTGAAACAATTAATAGATGACACAGACTTACATCTACATCTGAGGCGTTTATGTAGAGACAAAATGAAGATCATTTAAGTCTATGTGATCAATTCAACACCTGGTAACAGGTCAAGAAATCATCGTAGAGAACCTATCAAAAGTTTAGCATTAGCTCAGCATGAAGTTCAATAAAACTTGACCAATCAACAGTACACGGAATTCGTATCAGAAGTTTAATAATAGCGCATCAAAAGCACAACGTGAAGTTCTTTCGTTCTCTTAATTTTTTTCTAATAATTTCATAATCTGAGAAAAAATAGTTTAAGGGTTTGCTGTGACTGTGGGGTTAAGGGTTTGCTTTGTTGTGATAGAAATTTCTTGCTATGACAAGCACAGCGTACATTTACATTGAGCTAATTTCCTCCAATGAACCAAACATTTATGGAATAAGAAGCTTGTTCTTGGTTGACTGCACCTGCCAGAGGTAACGATGAATTATTCTTACACAATCTGCATGTAGATCAAACATGCGACTCAAACTTCTAACGGAATAAATTATGCAACTGTAAAAAATGTCAACTCTGGTTATATCTCAGAATAAATCATGAAAATGGGAATAATTGTAAATCCGACGCCGCCCCCCCCCCCCCGGTAAAATATTTCAAGGGGGCCAAGACGCAAATGCCTCATGAACGCCACAGTAGAAATTTCAACTAGATGTCACAAGAAAATTATATTATTTCGAGAAAGATTAGAAGCAAAAAAAAAGTCATTGATGTACGTAAAAAAATATTACTGTGCCAAAGATAATATGATTTTCTTGGAAAAGTATTTTGGTAAAGCAGCAGTAAGGCTTAAACGTTCAATGCTAAGTGAGGAAAATATGTGAAATAATATCAGATAAAATCACCAGATTCTAAGTCAGCGGAAAACGTAACGCCAACAAATGTTCAAAACAACAGACTCTACTGCAGGAATTCGGCGACGTTACGTTTGCTGCTGACTTAGAATCTGGTGATTTTGGCCACTATACTTTACAAAATGTTGTAAATTAAATTCTACCATTGCAAGCATAAAAAATTAAACCTTATTTAATTCTCTTTGAATTATTCATTGTGGCCATCAATTAATTTCTCACACTGAGTAAAAGTAACCTTACTTTAAAGGGTAAAGAGTAAAGGTTTAGATTTATGTATATTTATTGTAAGGTGATGGCAGCATGATGTCGCATGATCTAACAACTCAGCATAAAACAGTGTAATTTCCCGTGCAGGGTAGCGGAACAGGTTAATCGTAAGCACTACACCGCGTGTTGTACAACTCGCCTGATGTACAGGGTGATGAAACTGATGAGCCGTAAGCAGGTTCTTACTTTTTGTGCAAAAAGTACTAAATTTATAAATAATCTTATTAAGAAAAACGTTAGAATTTGTTTTGAATTTTATTGGCGTTTAAATTGTGTAATGGGGAAGAGAAATGGCTCAACACTAGAGACTAGAATTGCCATCATCCAAGTTAAACCCCAATGCAGGTTGCGGGAACTGTTTACTCGTAAGCAGTACACCACATAAAATGGCGTTCAAGGGAACTACATATTGAGGTGAATAACAATAGAAATTCATGCCGATGTGGTGTTGTTCTTGGCAAGAGCACAGAATGAAACGTTTCCGATTCATTTGATCAGTGAAGATAATTTAGAAAATCAGGAAATATTTCTGGGGGTTGATATAGTGTCAGTTGAGCTAATTAATACATGAGTACATTTGTTCGTACATGAATGCATGTACACTATCCTTGTTGTACTATTGACACTACAACAACACAGTAAATGTTTAATTGTTTCATAAGTAGAACGCTTACGTCACAAACGTTATATGCTCCGGATTTGATTTCAAAAGTCCCACAGGCACTGTAATGCTTACACAACATTGGCTTCCTCATCCTGACATATCCAGTCGAAATTCCCACTCACTGTAATGCTTACGAAACATTGGCTTCTTCACCCAGATGTTACGTAGTGGAAATTCTAGCTCACTGTTACGGTGCCTTGACTAGCTGTGTCTGTGTAGGTGTACGTGGCATACCCTGGAAATTCCTTGCAACTTCAGTCTAAATTCTGTTTTGCGCCGTTAAGGAACATTTTTACAAACGGATAATTGTTTCTGACATTGTGAAAAAGAGTTGGACATATATTTAAAGGTAGGCTGTGTTGATTGCTATTGTGTATTGCTTTTGCTATTATGTCTTGCTTAATATTTTTTTATTTACTCATTTAGATTACACTGCATTGGGCGGCGATTGAAAAAAACAAATTTAAATTGAACTTGAGCTATAAAATGCCCAAACAGTAATAAATATCAATGATTTTTTTCCCAATGAAACTCATTAAATTGGCAAAATATTGTTATAAATGTGCATCCTCAAATGAGATCAGAGGGTGAAATTCAAATCATTTTGGGACAATAGCGCATCAAAAGCACGCCACGAATTTTTTTTTCTCTCTATTTTGTTCTCTCCGTTTACAAAATGATAGCGATTTCACGAGTTTTGGGGTTTTTTGAAATCTTGATGTCAAAGTGCATAGGGTAATGTAATCCAAACAATTAAACAACAAAAAGCCAAATTAATGCAAGTGTGCCCTTTAGTCCCTGAAAGTTGTGTGAGATTTTAGTCTAAGATTTGTTTTACACGATGATACAGTTTGAGCATTAGTACACATCCTGTTTCTTGCATGACAAAATTCGTTTGTAAAAATTTAGTTACAATTATTTCTTGGAAAAAGATGAGTTATTATTGATTATTATTCTAAATTAATTAATTGGTAAAATACTGTTACTTACATTTAAAGAAAATATTTTTTTAATTGTAAGCCTCCACTGTAATGTTTAAATTGGGAAATCTAAATCTGTTAAGTTTAGTGATAAGCAGTACAAAGAAATCGTATCATTTTAGAAACGAAGAGAACAAAGGATAGAACGAATTTCACGCTGTGCTTTTGATGCGCCATTGTTAAACTTCTGATACGAATTCCGTGTACTGTACACCTAGTTCAGACCTATATTTTACCCAAATTAAAAATTAAAAAATTAAAATTAAAAGTTTGATGTTAAATGGTACAACATTCAGTTGACTGAAAAATATGTGATTGCCAACAAGAGATATAGCAAGTCCAAAAAGTCCCGTACTGGGTGATTTTTGAAATATCCGGAATTTCATGACAAAATTTCCACATTGGCAATGGTATTTCAATGGTATTTTTGCCAAAAACGGGTGATAATGGAGGCAGTTTGAGAAATTTTGCCCAAATATGCTCATACTTAAAAATTTATTATTTCCTCCCATTTGAACACTTTTCAATCAATATTTTGGAACTAGTACAACATATTAAGGCAGTGTTCAAACTTCATGTGTGTGAAGTTTTAGATTGATTGACGCATTGCATGGAAAATTATCTGCAAAAAACATCCCACACAAAATTTTGGGGATGTACAATACGTATGTAAAAGTGTGTACTTTGTCTACAGAGCCATCACGCATCAAGGATTCGATTTAAACTTGCTATGTAATACACTGTTGATGTGTAGTGCCCAGAACAGTGACGATTTACCACGATAATCGCTTCCTAATCGATTAACTACAATAATCGTAGCCGAATCGATTGACTACATTAATTAATTCTAGCTGATTCTATCACTGTGAAGTGTAGTGCTCAGAACAGTGTAGATTAACTACGATAATCGATTCTAACCGTTTCTATCAGTTTCGAAAATACGTTAGACATTTAAAATGAAGCTGAAGGATTGTTATTCATTTGGAAACGTTATGGAATAAACCAAAAGTACATCGTGCAAAGTACATTTGTTTTGGAACAATAGAATTCCGTTCTGTACTGTGCATTTCTATTGTTAGGAGTACAGTGTGTGTTTCAAATCCTGAAATTCCTATCAGTTTTGTAACAATAGCACTTCAAAAACACAGCGTGGAATTCTTTTCTTTCCTCTTTCGTTCTACACGTTTCAAAATGAATAGAAATTTCATGATTTCCTATTGTTCATAAAATTAATCACAATTCAAAAGAGGAATGTCTGTTCACAACAGGACCTTTAATTCGAGCGAAAAGCACAGCGGAGAATTCTATAGTCTGTAAATGAAATTGATTTCATGAGCTGTGAATTTCAGTCTTTGACAGTGGTAATTTTGGCAATTATACATAGATTCAGTACATTAAACCAGCATAATATGGCAGTTTTACTTGAAATGGTTCAAATTATATGCACTGAACATAATGCCATATCAAAAATTGGTATATTTTGGCACATTTTCATCATACAGATTAGACAAATTAGACAAAATAAGTCTAGGTACGAATTAAGCAAAACCTAGAATTTCACCTTCGATTAGTCGAGGATTTAAGAAAATCTGAACTTTACTTGGAAAAAGTTGTGTATTTTCCAAAAGGGGAGAGTCGGTGTAGTACTCCTTCCGGAAAGTGCCCCGTCACTTGTGAGCAGTTTCTTACAGAGGAAAAACCGTTAAAATTTAAAGCGTTTAAAACCAAGGCTCGTGTTCAGGTATGTGTACATACATTTAGTTTTACTCTGTCTTTTATATTTTATGTTTATGAAGGTTAAAAGATATTTAGCACGTAGAACGTATAATATCAATTTAGTTCGTTCAGGAAATTCCCTTCATTTTGGAAGATTTTCATACCAGGAAATGGTCGGAATTTTGTAGACAGTGGAGGTTTTTAAAGTTATTTCGTCTCCTTGATAAAGTAGATAAGTTACATTAAATAGAAGGTAGATTTATAGATTCCACTGAAAATAGTCATTAAACTTCTGATAAGAATTCCGTGATCCAAAGTCTACCAAATCAGAAGTGACTCCAGGTCGTGAAATTACTATCAAAAGTTAACGTCCGAATTTCGATAACTCAGTATGAAAGTCCATTGAAAACTTCATGCTGAGTTATTGAAATTCGGACGTTAACTTTTGATAGTAATTTCACGATCTGCTGAGGATAATGGTCCACGAGTCCGAAATAGATGGTGCCAGTGGCCCCTAAAAGTGGACGGGGTGAACATTATTTTTTTTAAATCAGCCTGAAAGTTGTATCAGTCTTAGAACAATGGAACATCAAAAGCACAGCGTGTCGTTCTTTTGTTCTGTATGATTACAAATGGATGGGAATTCAGGAGCTGAGTCTCTCAAACAAACAACAAGAATTTCTCAGATTAAAGAGCATAAAACCAAACATTCCTTCCTCATCAAGAAAGAAAGAAAAGATTTGTTGATTTAGCTATTCTCTGATGAGCATTTAAATAAGAAAAAGTTTGAATAAATTAGAATGGGCGGTTGATACGACTAAGCACCGTACATCCGGGAGTGTCTGACACACCAAACGCAAAAAGGAACTGAAACGTAAATCTACAGGGAAGTTTAAAACACTAGTTCTGACATGATTTTAGAGATCTCAAGCAACACGTGTTTCACAAAACAACCCAAATCAAGAAATTTCTATTAAAAGTTAAGGGTACAGAACACAAATCAAGAAATTCCTATAATATAAATTTCCGAACGTACAGAACAAAAGAGAGAACACAAGGGTTCCGTGCTGTACTTTTGATGTGCTATTGTTCCAAAACTAAATAGAATTTCATGATTTGAAAGATGAAACAAAAGATTTCCACGCTGTGCTTTTGAATTTTGGCTCCAAACTTTTAATAAATCTTAGTTCTGACATGATTTTAGGGATCTCAAGCTACACGTGTCTCACAACAACCTGTAAATTCAAGTAGTATAAGGGTGAATTGAACAGGGAACCAAAAGATGTATAATCAAACCACTGTGCCATTAAGTCTTTAAAATATAAAGAGTGAGTCCCGTAGGTAAGTGGTAAATAAAAAGCACTGCTGTGCAGGTGGCCTGGGTTCACTTCCGGACAGGGTGGAGATGTTGAGAAGTGTCTCAGAAAATCACAGGCCAAGGTGTAAAATTGGTACCAGCCCTATGTGGGAGGACAAGTGTATCAGTTAGAGCTGCCGTAAGGTAATGGTTCACATGAGGGAGAACTCGCGCCAAGGTTGGGTGAGTTCTCACCAGGGTTTCTGGCTGAAAAGTTAAGTTGTAAACCGCCTTTGCTGCGCGATTAGCACGAAAAAGTGTGGTATAAAGTGCAATAACTCTACAGTGCATTTCAACGATCAGTTATTTCACGTGGCTGGTCTTGTTAGTGGGGTCCATTGGTCCATGGGTCCAATGGTCCATTTTGAGACTATCTGTACGATTTTGTGGGATAGGCTTGTGGATTGTCTTTTTGGCTGATATATTAGCAAAGCATGTTTAAGCGAGTGGAAGTGGCAGCACCGTCTAGCCCTGTTTTCCAGCAAAATGACCGCCCTTTAGTACTGTACCGCAGTACAAAAATAGGTCTAGATAGACTGATGGACATGAGCTTATTTGCCATTATCAAAAGACTAAGACAATATAGGTCATAATATCACTTGGATACACAATCAAATCTTCAGATGTGATCAATGAAATATAGACAAATATGGCTGCCATACAGTAAATCTAGGGGACATAAATTTTTGCAAGAAATATGTTGGTGCATAAGACTGCGAAATATGAAGTCGAACAAACAGCGACAACAACTGACGACGCATGACGGACAATTCATGATCCTAAACGCTCTTTTGCAATTATGCCAAAATGAGCAAAAAACCCCAAGGAACGATGCGTCAGCTGACTTGTAACGTACAAGAAGTGGTCCACAGGGGTTTTTCACGAATAGATTTTTTAGACTTATGAGAACAATTTGTCAACAAATGGTTGGTTCTAAACATAACTTTGTACCAAACATAACTTTTAATTTCACAAGGGAAATAGGAATTTTTAAAAGACTTGGGGGCTTCAATAAACATTAAAATATTTGTGTCAGGTAGACGGACTTTACTAGGGTTAATTTGGTTAAATAAAGAAGCAACCAATATGTAGACTAAATTGGCCTCTCGTAAAAATGATAAAGATAACTTTGTGAAATAGGATTTATGCTGGAGAAATAACGTATTTATTAGAATGGAAGCACCGGTGCTTATACCAAATTTGAAGGGGTACCTCTATTAAAAATCAAAGAACCAATTGTACACATGAGCCAAACATTCTGTTTCATGATTTTTGTCATTCAAAAGTTGTCGCACAAGATATTTATGTAATGCGACAAAATGTAATCATCAAAAATGGCCAGGTTGGAAAAATTATTTAATTTATTTTCTTCAAAAAGAGAGGGTGCTTCAAATCGAACAAATATGGTAGTTAGACTATGCTTGCAAAAGTAACATAAATCCCACATGTCATGTAGCTTCATGGAAGACCGCCCGGGTGAGCACTGCCGCTGTAGTTTTACCGTCCGCGTATGCGGGCAGGTAATGTTTTCAGTCGTGTCTGTGTGTCTGTGTGTCTGTCCGGGCTATAACTTTTGAACCACTTGACCTAGAAACTTCATTTTGGTATGGAGGTGCATCTTTACAATATCTAGGTCAAGTTTGAGTATCAAGGTCAAGGTTTGTAATTTTTTCATGAATTTTTATGGCATTTTAATGACTATTTGTGAAGTGGGCGGTTCAGCCTTCGATTGAAAGGCATTCTTGTTTTTATTTTTGTCGGACAGAGGTCCATTTTATGGGGCCACTGGTACCCAATTTTTCAGAAATCAGGCGACTCTGTCCAGGGTGGATGTCACTTGCGTACCAAAGCCGTAAACTTTAATTTTTTCTCTTTTTTAGACACTTCAGAATGGAGAAGCAGGCACCGATGTACGGTCAAGGCGTGGACAACCAAGGCTACAATCCTCCGGCGTACAACCAGGGGTACAACAACCCTTCTAACGTCACCACGGTGCAGTACAACCAGCAGCACATCACCTCCGCGCAACCCCAGCACACCGTGGTGGTGCCGGGGGGAGGAACCAATGTGAGTGGGGAGGGAGGAGGGAGAGAGAGAGTGAGAAGACAGACAGACAGACAGACAGACAGACAGACAGAGAGGGGAGAGAGAGAGAGAGAGAGAGAGAGAGAGAGGAGGGGAGACCTTTGAACCGTGTGTGGTTCTTTGTAGACCTTTGAACCGTGTGTGGTTCTATGTAGACCTTTGAACCATGTGTGGTTCTATGTAGACCTTTGAACCGTGTGTGGTTCTTTGTAGACCTTTGAACCATGTCTGGTTCTATGTAGACTTAACTACTATGTGTGGTTGTATTTTTCAGACTGTGATCGTGCAGCAGCCCATGATTCGACCTGCTAACTACATGTGGCTGTCATGTCTCGTCTACTGGTGCTGCAACTGTATCGCCGGTCTCATTGCGTTCGGGCTGTCAAGTAAGTTCATCTCAACCAGAGCACGAAATTCCTCTCAATTCTGGAACAATAGATCCCATGCTGTGACCATAAAAGAAAATAAACAAAAATTAAAAGAGATAGTTCACTGTCCATTGAATTACGTCATAAATCGTTGTCATTGAATTATGTCAGAAATCATTACGTCATTGAATTACGTCATTAATCATTATGTCATTGAATAATATCATAAATCACTATGTCAAGCACTTTTACTTTCACCACTAAACACGTGTTTTTGTTTACATCCACTAAACATCATCACTAAACACGTGTTTTTGTTTACATTCTGTACTGTACACGTGTTTTGTTTACTTTCAGTGGGATCTTCTAGCGCTGCTGATGAGGGTCGGATGGAGGAGGCCAGGAGTCTCGGGAAGGGGGCGCTGTGGACGTCCATAATCGGCGTCTTCCTGGGTGTCGTTCTGTACATCGTCGTGATCGTGCTTTACGTCACCACTTGGAAGAACACGCAGGAGGTCGTCTACTACTACAGCGGTTAAACACCAGCACGGCACGACCTGTACGATAGATTTTCAGCTCACCACGAACAATACAATAGAGAAATACACAGCACTTTTCTGAATTGAGGCACCCGGCACCAAGACCAAATATTGATTGGGTGCCTCTTTTAAAAAAAATCGGAAAACCTAAATTTAATTGTGGCTTAGCACAAAATTTGTTGGGGTATTGACATGTATTAGAGATTAGCTCTGTTAAAATGTAACTTTACTGAAGGTTTTTTCAAATTAGTTTTAATGGAATTAGGCTAATTAGCTTAATTATGTTTTCTGGTTTTTTAAATCAAAATTAGTAAATACTAGTAAGGACGTAAAACACTAAATTCCTAATTATAATAATGATACTGAAATTGAGACCAGAACTTTAATTGGAATTAAACAACAATACATTTCTGCAATTGTTATGTCCGTTGAATTAGGTAAATTAGGCTCATTAGCCTAATACCGAATAGTAAAACCAATTTGGAAAAACTTCGACTGATTATACAACAAAGAACACGTTTAGAAAATTAAATGATTGATCCTGTGTATTGATGTAGAACTTTACGGGACCACATTTTTATGTTTGTTGAATTAAGCTCTGAAAAATCGAGAATTGTAAAAAGGTAGAAAATAAAAATAACAGTATTTGTAATTGCATAAGGTGTCGGTAAATATATATACTCACTAACAGAAAGCACTATAGTTCTGTTGTTAGCTAGTGTTAAAGGACTAGAGACTTCGGTCAGAACTACCACCAGGAGTGCTGCAGTCCAAAAGACTGCAGTTAGAGTTAACACCAGGGGCGCCACAGGCTTCCAGCATTCCACCTTGCACCTGCAGCTGCAGTCATGTGGCAGTCTAGAAACTATCCTATTGGTTAGTTAGAGTTATGAGTAGCATCATTAGTAGCCATTTTCTTTGGTTCAAATTGCACCTCTTAAGTGACCACATGTATTTTGTAATTGAGTTAATAAATCAACCAAAAGTCCAGCGACTCTCGTTCTTGTCTTTTTACAGCTAGCTCAAGAAAATACGTTTGTATGGGAATATTTGAGACCAAAAAGCTCCAAGGTTCTATTGACTTACCTAAAAGGACAATCCAGCTCGTGAAATTACTATCAATTTGGAAACGTACAGCAAATCATGAAATTCTATTCAGTTTTTGAACAATAGCGCATCAAAAGCACACCATGGAACTTTTGTGTTTTCTCTTTTGTTCTGTACGTTCCTAAATTTATAGGAATTTCTTTATTTCAACAAAAGAGAAATCAAAAGAATGTCACGCTGTGCTTTTGACGCTCTATTGTTCTAAATTCATAGGAATTTCACCCTCTGAATTAGATGAAACGACGAGAGGAATTTGTTTTGAAAAGTGTAAAATTTAGTGAGAAAAGTGTCAACAAACAGAGAGTGAACTTCCTATCATTTTGGGACAATAGCGCGAAAAGGCACAGCGTGAAATTCTTTCGTTTTCATGCCGGCGTGATCCTTTTATGAAATTTACTACTTGTTGTCGGACTCAAAATGTTCCATCCAAAAGTGCGGCGGAAAATATAATCCAACAATTAAATAAAAATCCTGAAATTGATCTCTCTGTATAATTATTAATCCGAAAAATCCTAAATTTCATGATATTTAAATGTTGCATAGTGGATCCAGGGAGAGTCCAGCCCGCCATTTTTTTCATTTTCATGTAGTTTTTTTTGCAATTTGTACCCAAAAATAAGGTGCCAATTGGGGGTCACGCCAAAGTCTGCCTTCACACACCAGCACCCGTGCTAGAAATCCTCGGTCCGCCAACGTAAACTTTCTTGATTTATTTAAAGATTTTTTACTCCAAAATTCCACATTTAAATTTAGTGGCATTTAAAGTCTTCCATTGAGAAAAGGTAAATGTTAGTTTTTGGTTTATTGGAGTTTAGGTTAGAGTTGTTAAGCATGATGTAGCAACTCAGCAGAAAATGCCATAATTTCCCGGCATTAGGGTAACGACCAAGGTGCAGGGTGGTGGAGCCGGTTCATCGTAAGCACTACACCGCGTGTAATACAACTCAGCTAAGCGCAGCTCAGGTACAGGGTGATAAAGTTGGTTACCGTAAGCACTACACCATACAAAATCCCGAAATATAATATAAGAAAACACTGATTAACTATTGTTTTCTCACCCAAAATAGTAGAATTTATCCTTTACGTTGAAGGTGTTTACACAAAATCATTCAGATAGAGGGACAGAGATGGGGTAGGCAGACAGACAGACAGACAGAGATGGGGGCAAACAGACAGACAAAGATGGGGGCAGACAGAAAAACAGAGATAGTGAACCAGAGATAGACAGAGTTCAAAGCGGACGAAGGCCTTTCCATCTCATTTACCAATATGATTTCCCAGAAGTTTCATGCTTTCTTGCAAGAAGATCTGCAAGTGTCATTATGCAGAAAACAGGTCTAGGAGGTGTTGCCACTTCCACGTCGCCACGTATCCTTACAAACGTCAGTGCAATAAGAGATTAACTTGTCAAACAAAAATGCCAGTGTAATGGTTACGTCACACAATTCCATGACTTTATGGAACTTCCTGAAGTGCTCGCTTACACCAGACTGTTCCATGACCCTGACGTTAGGATGTTGCGTAGTGGAAAGTCCGTCATGGTGGGTTCACCCGTCACTCTCCCTGGGTGTGCCGCCCTGAAGCACCTCATCTCTTCTGTTACTCCTATCTCATCTCAGTAGCCATGCAGGAGTGTCCATGATACTGTATTTGTTTGTTTCTTCAATTAAGTGGATTTGTTTACAAACATTTATCTGTAAGTTTTGTTGTAATTTACGTTTATTTTTATTACTCTGTGTCGCGTGGTTTCGTTCTTTACCTTTGGGCGTGTGATGGATTTTAACGCAATAGAACACTAAAAGACGATTTTGCT
>JBCAUI010318185.1:0-15332 GCA_038406195.1 Haplosyllis anthogorgicola | reverse complement strand
GGAACAATTAACATTGGGGTCAATGGAAGAAATTTGGCGCGGAAAAAAATATCGATATAAGCGGGATATCGATATAAACGGGGAGGAGTGTACATAAATTTGTGAATTGCGGCATGATTACACCACGGGCATTGAATTCGTTCATTTCGTACTTTCTATTTGGTCGGAAATCAAAGTTATCATGATCATATTCACTTGATGTTTGCATGGTACCTGTCCTGTGTAATCTCCAAAATCATATCTTGCCTCCCACCTATCAATGCTTAAGTAAATATCATTAATAATTAATAATTAATAAAATGTTTGTCATGTACAGCAGCCTGCGCATCGTAATGTTGACTATTTTTTTATAATGCAGATTATATTTTTACTAAAATCTGTAAGAAGGCGATTTACACTTTTTTATGCACTGACCTCAAGTTTACAAAGCAATAAATGTCTCTGCAACTATTAACTCCCTTATTATCGCTCGCTTACAAAATTGAAACCTTACGTTTGCACATACATTTGCATGAACTGTCTTATTTTTGACAAAAGATGGAAGGCTATTACCTTACAAATAAGTTTCCAACATCCGTATTTAAATGTATTGCAGCTGTAAGGATGAATTACCCCATGTATTTATCTGCATGAAAACACAACATCAAACCTGAGAAAAGCAGCAGTCCCGACTCCGCCTCTCTTCGAGATTGTTTCGTTTCGATTCGTACGATAGCCGAGTGGCGAGCTACATTGGCAAGTTCTGGACTAAATGCATTTCGTAATTTAACTCGGTGTCCATTAATGGATTTTATCGCTTCATATTGATCTTTCTGAGGTACTGGGAGCTCCTCAATCTAATGGTTCAGGAATATACGGCAGAGTGAATTACAAGTACAGCCATTGTGGCTTCTCTGTGATGGCATGTTGGATCGTAAAGATGACGAAGCTGCTCGGCAAAATATTACCTTGCGGATTATGGCCAAACTTAGGGAGGTGAAACGGCATTCCCTGTGCAGGTTGTTATCATAAGACACACATGTAGACTATATTTCTAATTTGACAACCATATTCGTTATTTTCTTACAAATAATAATTTCAGATCCTTGTTCAACTGGCAGTTATTGCTCTTGAATGGCCCTTGAGGTGGTCGCATAACGTGTCGATGGAAAATACGTTAGCATGTCGCAATTTTCACCACATATCAATGCTTACGACACTGCAAATGGCTTATTTAAACATACTTTATTGCTCATAAAAACACAGATAAATTAGTATATTAGTAACATCAAAAATAGCAGCATATCACGAAATGCAACCCTCGTATCTCCCGAACAACCCCTACGCCCCACATCTCTATCCCATTTTAGTTCAATTTCATAGATAATATGGTACAACTGGTATAACTGATACACATTACTCTAATATTAAGACATGTACGAAGGTTTTATTCCAGTAAACATTTGCATGTGAATATAATTTATCCAAAACAAACAGGGTGTACCACGTATAATGACATTCAACGTTGATATAATAGTAACAGCACTATGAAAAAAAAATATCATGAGATATTAAATAAGATCACAATAAGTAAAAACACTGTGCAAGTTCCGAAATAAAGCAATTATAATGAACGGTAAAGAGAAATTGGAAACATTTCCTTGGGACACTACAGCGTTTCATTCCCACTATCCGACTGATTTGGTGTACTGTCAAACATTAACCCCCTCTCAGCGACAGCAACACAAAGTGCCTCATCTATGACATTCACATGATGCGCCTCCACTTCCTTGTTAGAATTTGAGCATAAATTACTGACGGTTTCACTTTCAACCAAAGAATTTTCTTCTTTGCTTTTATTTTCTTGATTATCGCATGCTACTGCATCTCTGTGCAGGTTTTCCACATTTCTATTGTTAGAATTCATGCCTGAAGTCTGTTCTTCCTCATGCAGCTGATTTATACTTGATTCCTCCTGTGAAACACTTTCATTAAAAGCTAATATGCCGTTGTCTCTTTCATTATTTGCTAGATTTGATGGACGAGGCAGTGGATTGAAGTCCAAACACCCCACCATATGGAACATGCCATTAAAGGATAATCGTTCCGTTGCATCATTAAACTGATCTACAGCAGGTGCAAGGCGTTGGAAAATATCTGATGCCCGAAAAGGTTCTAGTGACTGTTGTCGTAAGCCTCTTGATTGTATAACTGCTGAAACACCTTCTAACTCTACATTATGCGACTGTGAAGCAAACTGATTAAAATCAGAGTCTGGTGAGAGTCCTAATTCAGATAGGGTCTTGTTAACAGCATTATCCACGACAGCTTTTGCAATGTGTTTTTTCTGCCACCTTTCCAAGAACGTCGGTTGAATTGGTCGACTTCGACTGAAGGTCGACCGAGAACTTTCCTCTGAAACTTTATCAAATTTTCTTTTCAATGGTCCATTTCTCATGGTAGTGACATTATCTAGCACGGAGTTGCTGACCACGGAAGCATCAGCAATGGCTTTTGGTCTCTCGCTTGATTTACAGTGATTGTTTTGTTTATCCTTATTGACAGTACTTATTTGTTCCTTTGTTGGAACATCATTTCTTTGACAGGAAGAAGTTGCTGTGTTGGTATCTTTAGAAGAGGAGCCAGGTTTGTTCTCGTTCACTGTTTCAACCTTTGAAAATGAATGTTCGTGACTGTTTAGTTCACGTGGTAATAATCCCTTGTTGCTGTGTAACTCAGCGGACTTGACATCGGCTCTTTGACTCTCCACTTCGTCACCGTATTTTTCCTGTCGATTTGAGGAGCTTTCCACTTCTCCAGCATCACCTGACGATTTCTTCACCTGCCAGGCATACCTGCAATCAAAAAAGAATAATTTGCCATTTTAACCCACTTTAGCTCTATTTATGAATACTACAGGAGTTCCTTGCAGAAATCCGCATGAATGGTACATGTATGATAATATCCGCATGTATAATTGCTGCAGAATTTTCGATCGAATCAAAGAGAATGGGACTAACTGAAAGGGCAGGGCAGATAACCCCATTCAATACTACCATACCTTGCTTTCTTTGATGAAGATGGTGAACAATTTGTGTCATTCACAGTAGATGTACAAGCAGCAGTATCTGAACGAGCTTTTGCTTCTTCTGTTGGAGGGCCTCCTACATTGGTCTGGTGTCTCCTCCATCTTTCAACTTCAAGCCAGAGATTCTGACCAAACCTGGTACCTGCAACTCTAGTGTTGGGTCCAATGTTATTTTCACTTCTTCCAGAAGTATTTTCATTCGCCTCATTCATACTACAGGCGTTCTGTATTCAATCTAAAAGCAGAAGACATAAAAAACATGAGTTCATTTCGGTTGAGAGATATGATAATTAACTTGCTCTTTTCAGCAAAATTAAAAATACACGTACACTTTTTCCTGGGATATTGGTTATAATCCGAGGTCGATTTATCTGGGGGCAAATGAATACGTCGCCTAAAAGTTGACCTAATTTTTGTTGGACATGTTGATGCAGGCCTCGACCTTAACGTCCGTCTTTCCGGCAAAACGGACAAATTTTCAAAATGACGGACAGTTCTTAAAAAGTGTCTGTCAAAAAGACCGACATAAGTTATGAATTTTCAGGTTAAACAAATACTATACGACTGACGCAAATGAGTAATTGACGGACAACATCGAAATCATGTCCGTCATTTTGACGGATACAAAATTTAGTTAAGGTCGAGGCCTGTAGATGTGATGAAGGTACACATGGGGCACTCCCAATTTTTATCCTCGCATTTGAGGATTGCCCCATCCTTTGTGGCTTCAAGTAATTGGGTTATTTTCTTCATGTTTGTAAGTGTCAAAATGTTCATCATCAGTAGGGGAAATGAAATTCATTATACGTAATGAAATTCACTACATATAATGAATTTCTGTTTACATCTAACATGACCTTGTTTTGATTGGGCTATTCAGAAGGTGTTATTGACCTTAAATTGTAAACATTCAATTGTAAACATCCCATCAAGAATGGAATCACACCTTCTGAATAGCCCAATTAAAACAAGGTCATGTCAACATTGGACATTTTAAAGGAATAAAAGTCTCCAGTAACAAATACTCATTGAAACCAGACATTAACTAGGTGCTGTACAATAAATACATACTTTATAGAAATTATTAGGTGATTCAGACATTTTAAATTCCTTTTTCTTTATGAAATTCATTATATATAAAACGAATTTCATTGTTTAAATAAGGAGATCCCTTACTGAGTACAATACATGGTATTATTCGGGTTTTACTTTTTTTTCAGTCGGATCCTGACAGCAGGTGGTGGTGATGGTGATGTGCGTGTCTTTGATGCAAAATGTGTAGAAGAGGATGATGCCGTCTCCTATAAAATTGGAGATAGTGCGTATTCCGTGGCAGCCACAGTGAGTAAATTACGCTATTGTTGCGGTTATTATATTTTAGGATCGTTGTTTTAAACTGGCCAATATCAAAAGTATAAAACAGGGCTCGCCCGGTGGCAACCTTTGATTTTTCACTAATTCGAGCCCTGATAAAAACTTGGCTTGCAGGAATTAGCAAGATGTTATTCATAAAAAAGAGTTATTTAAATTTTTACAGGACGATCGGTTTTTTGTGGCTTCAGACGATAACTGTGTCAAGTCGTATATCTTATCAGATGGTACCTTAGATGCCACACTAGTCAGGTTTACGGCTCAGGTCACACACACGTGCTTAAATACCACAGCTACCAGGTTATATGCAGGTGCCAGGTAATTCCTAGATCTGCGTTTGTGTTCATTTATTTTTCTGAAAGAGGACAAAAGAACAATACAAAAAAACCCCAAAAACTAGATATAAAGAGAAATTGATTACGAAGGCAAATACATTTTTTTTACCTTTATTCAAATTTTGCTTTGTTTCAGTGACTTTCACATTAAAGTTGTAGACCTGGAAACAAACAGTCAGAAATTATTTCAAGAACACGAGGCGCCCATTCTTAGTCTTGCACTGCATCCAGAGGAAACTTACTTGGTATATATGACTAAATCCGTCACTTGCAGCATAGAATTGTCTTCGAAAAGCTTTGGATTAAAGCTTAATTTTTAATTAATAGATTATGATCTCGTAAATAATTGATTCAGCACGGTTGCCAACGGTCAGAAAAAAGTCAAGGAAAAAATAATTTTCTACGTGTCAAGGAAAAGTCGGGGAAAACAATTTTTCCTTGTCAAGAAAAAGTCGGTGAATTTGGTTCTCAGTCGGCTTGTAACCTAATTTGGTTTAATTGTCCTTCAAAATGGTGAAAAAAATCTGTGGATAGGGAGACGCACCAACTGCGGTATTTAGTAACACCAGGTGAAAGCACGAGTTTACCAGTGAACATACATGTATAAAACTATATTCTTTCAGGCGTCTTCTTCTTGTGATGGAACAATTAAAGTATGGAAAACCGACACACAGAATGTTATAAAAACACTAAATGTTGTGCCAAAATCGAATGACTTCAGGTAGTTTGTTAAAAAAATTTAATTTTAAAATTTAGTGATGTGTATCGACTTACCTCTAAGATATTGATAACTTTACTTCCGAATTGCAGTTATATGTGAGCATCTTTTGTTTCAGTGCTTCACCAATATTGTGCAGAATGGCCTGGAGTAAAGATGGCAAGGTATTATGCGTAGTGACACTATCCATAGATAACATTTGGCAGTAAACATAAAACTAGACAATCACAGATTGCAAAGCCGCTCCCGTCCCCCAACGGAATAGGGAACTGTTTCTCCCTTGAGCCAAGAGTCCCTCAAGAAATTCTAAGTCCAGTGGCAAAATACACAATTTTTTTTTTCACAAAGTGTCTAAAATGATCTGAAATGGCTAGAAACGCATTTTCCCTATGGTGGGGGGAAGCTGCTGTGTATCGTATGAAAATCCCCTTTCTGACATGACAATCAGCGCGTCTTCATAAACTAAACGCACCCTTAATGCACTGACCATGTAATGTAAAGCCAATGAGACTAACGCTCACGGGAAGCTCAGCGCATGCTAAACGCACCAAAATTAGCGTGCGTTTAGTTTATGAAGACGCACTGAATGTAATATTTCAATTTTGGTGGCAACCGTCATTTTTCCGGTTGAGGACCATTTCATACGATAGAAATGTTATGTACCTGGTTCATACTGCGCATCTCTGCCGAGTTCACTAATGTAGGACGAGCCGCCCTGCCCGTTGTGTTCCTCGTTGTCCGTGATGGAGACGTTTCCGCCGGTGTAGCCCCCGCCCCCTCCCCCGGCCTTGCACCCTCCGCCTCCCCCGCCGAACCCTCCGCTGATCTCCCAGTTAAACAGCTTCTCCGCCGCCTGGCAGGCGCGACCGCCCGTGCCTCCCTCCAGCAGGGACAGCCCGCCGGATTGTAATGAGGTGCCCACGCTGCTCCAACCTCCTCCACCGCCTGAAAAACACAATAATTAATGAACAACAGTGCTTCTTCAAATGAGCAGTTGTTTTACTTTTTTATATGATGTAAAATTAATCTCATGAAATTGGTACAATGCAAATACAATGGGACTTCCCGTACAGTACAGCACAACACAAGGTCTAAATTGAGGCGATTTTATCCCGCAATGACACTTGTCCATGATAGGAAGGAAAACAATACTTATTCGGTGATGTTTAGTCAAAGAAAAACGGCAGGAAAATATCTGCGCTATTAACCAGTTGTTTTCAAAAGGATGAAATCTATATTTTGAACTGTTAATGGCTAATGGAATTATTCCCGGGTCTGAGTATTAAGGATACGACAATCTATTACGTGACGACTATCATACCTGGTCCCTCTGGTGGTGTTGCGGAGCTGAAGCCGCTTCCGCCCTGGTTCAATCCTCCGTTTGCCTTGATGGCGTTACGTCCAACCTTAAACGACATCCCACCTCCTCCCCCAGCCACCACCAGAGGGATAAAGTTGTCCAATAAATCCTTCTGCAGAATGAACGTAAAATATGTTTCTTTTATTATTAAAACCAATTGTCTGTAAACAATTTAGAAACATGGAGTTTTATTGTGTTATTTTGGTCCAGCAAGGTTTGTTTTTGGTTACCAACGAAATTCACATCTCAACCGAAACCATTTGCAAAATAAAAATGTAACAAGTAGTAAACTTTATTTCGATTGTTTAAATTACATAACGTAAAGGGAAGTTTAAAAGAGTAATGATTGCACAAAAGCTAAAATAGAAATAGACTCTTAGCGTCAAATATAAGGTACAATTGACAACGAGAGAATAATTTACTAAATCTTTCAACTCTTCTTTTCAGTGTCACTTTGACATTGCAGTGGAAAATATAAACCAAAATAAATGAAGAAATAGTTTGCATTTATTTTTACACATTCAAAGAAATGAAGATAAATGTTGCTTTTATTTTTATGCATTCAAAGAAGACTTTCCTTACACCTGGCAACTAGTATTTCTTTATTCATATTCTTTGAAAAGTATGTCAGTGGATGCAATAAAGAAACTAAAATTGAACAGTTAGCGCAAAGCTAATGTGCTGACTGTTTGGGTCATTCAGTGCAGCGCTGAGGGACTGAACTCCAAGCTCACCACTGCATCGGGAGTTCAAATCTCGGTATGTGAGAGGAGCCAAGCCAGGCGTGCTGTATAAACGCTTGTAAAGTGTACACCTCAAAAGGTGGCAAAGGCAGATGTGGCGCCAGATGTGACCTTGGGAGTACCACACACAAGCAAGTAAGAGTGCAGGCGAGAGATTCATCCTGGATTTAAAATCCATAGGTACGGTCACGCGAAGTCCAAAACAGGAATAATCAGTGGCCCCACAAATGGACCTGGTCCAACCAAACCAAAAAAGAAAGAAGGAAAAAAGCAACAACAACAAGAAAAAAGAAAACAAGAAAAGAAGCTATAAATGAGGGACGTACCTTGAAGACGTACGTGGCTCCCCCTCCTCCACCTCCGCCGTATATCTGGCGTGTGTCCGTCTCCTTCGGCCCTTCTTTGCAGATCTTAGCCGTCATGTTATTTCTCTGGTTGGTCTAAAGATAAATGAAGAGAAAAGTTCCATTTATCTCAGAGAAACCCTAAATAATGTTTGACCACTTATTAGATTGCCACATCAACACTAGATCCCATTTCACTCAACAGAACTGGACAACCAGAATCAAAGACTATTAGGCATTCCCTTTTCATAGAAATGAAAGTCGCAGCATTGTCATTTTTTATGCGTTGTCCACACAGTTTTAATGAGTAAACAACTGACCTTGGAAGGCCTAACTATACCGTTTACGATATCTTAGTTGATGTTTGTTGAAAGAAAATGGAAATTGTATTTTTCGTATCGTTCATGATTAAAATAGGTCATTTTTTTAGGCTAATTAACTTGACCTTTAGATTTACACTTTGTATACCCAAACAATGCACCTTCAACCCTGTGCGTAGGCAGAAGTAGGCAGGATGACGAAGAACACAAAAGCTAATGGAAACAAACTGACCACATGTAAATACTGTTGCCTTCTTAAAGGCGAGTTGATATCCTTAGCTAAATAGCTAATGTTACTCCAACGTATCCTGGTAATTTGCTTCCCTTTTGCTTTTCTCAGGTTACAAAGAAAAGCGCCTTCCTTGAAGCAAGCTACTCCTTTGATATCTTGTACCCAGTGAACTGCTTATGTTTATTAAACCCGAATTTTATCTCTTTAATATTCTAAATACTGTCCTAAAAATGGCAAGGTAAAAGTGAGATTGAAACAATGAAATGAAAATGAAACCGGGGGAAAACGACGAAAACAATGGAATCTCCCGCTCTATTGATATATTTTTGGTCACAAAGACGTATTTCTTAGTTAGTTTGAAGCAATACAACTAAAGACAAAAGATGCATTGCATTTTTTTTACTATTCTTGCGAAATGAGTAGCTACCGTTTGCCTTTTCGAGATTACAGTGGAAAACGTAATCCTAAAAACAAGTGTCTCTTTGATACCTCGTACCCACTGAACTACATTAGGCTTATTATTTTTAATCATTTGGATTACATTGCACTGGCAGGATTTTCAAAGTGCGGCGGTTGGAAAAAAAAAAAAAAATTCAACTTGGCCCCTAAAAAGCTAAACTGTTTCTAAATATCAATAAAATTAAGATTTTTCTCAATCAGCTTTCGACGGATCTTGTCCGCGACAACTGTATTTTGACCCATGCAATGTGTTTCAACAGCCATTTGAGGTTGTTTTTTTTTTTTAAATCCTGATTTCAAAGTGCAGCGGGAAATGTAATCCAAACAATTAAATAAAAAAATCCTAAGAGTACTCTTACTATTTTACATCTTAAATACATTTTGTAATGTGCTAAATGTCTCGTTCGGCGGCATTACAGTAAGACATTTTGATTACTTGAGCGACATGAAAGACAATCATTTGTCCCATTGCTTCACAATGGTCTAAACTTTATTTTTCTACTGGCACAACTGTCTCCTTTTGGTAAAACTAATGTTTACTGCATGTCGCTTTACTAAATAAAGAAATAACAATCGCAGGAAACAGCCACAATAAAAATATTTTCTTGTACAGATCTGGGGCCCTTTGAACCAATCGACATTATCGAGGAAGACACAACGAAGGAGATTGAAGGTTGTGGATTCCTACAGTACAGCATGTGTCACTGCGAAGGAAAAGGATATTCCTTTCTTGTGAGTGTGTCTTTTTCGCTCCACTAAGCAAACTATATGATTCAGTATTGGTCAGGCTACTTTTATTATAATATGGCAATCTTCAATAATAAGACGTTCAATTTAGGCACGTATAAGAATAGAAATTGCCAGTAAGATCCATGCTAAGCCTCAACCTCGGTAATCGTATCTTTATGACAACTATTGTCAAACTTCAATCATAAAGACAATTGATTTTTGATGGAATCCGTTTAATCTTGTTCTCTCTAGTTCAATACCAGATGGTTACAGAGAAGACGTATTAACTGAAAGTGACACACGACAAGTATCAGAAAACTGGCCAGCATTTCCATTCCCTGAGGAAGCCTTTCAATATGTACATCATATGATTACAAACTTTCCAACGGTTGCTGTGAGAGATCCTGAAGAAAAATTGGTGGCCTGGAGCTTCATGCACACGGAAGGCGTCGTGGGTAACTTGTATGTCATGAAGGATCACAGAAAGAAAGGTCTGGGCGCCAAATGTCTTGTCAGAAATGGCCAGAAAAATAGCCGTAACCGAAGGGTTATGCCATCAGTAATATAACCTCGGATAATCAGGAATCATTTAAGCTGCATGAGAAGTGTGGATTCAGGCTGGCAACAGATCTGACGTACAGAATTGTATTACCTAAAGCCTTTTAGATTAAATGAAAAAAAATGAAAATCTCATGAAAACTATGATTAAGCTCTCGCAAGGTGACTACATGCATTAAAAATATCGGTGTCTACAACGATATAAACCTCTAAGTGGTAAAAACAGTGAACCATCTGTTAACACAATTAAGGCCTCCGTTTGTGAATTAAACGTTAGTATTCAAGAGATGACTCTGTGGGCTCAAACATTAAACATTTCCTTTTTTTTTGTTTTATATATTTCTTAGCTTGTTAAATAAACAATACATAATTGTAACACTAGATTATACACCAAAACAATTGTGCAGTGTACCGATCCGTCAGGACAATCGCAAGATTTCACTCTGCACACGTTTCATATTGTTATTTTATAACGCAAAGACACCGCAAACGCTGTGCATATTTGTAACAAAGAACTCGATATGAGACGACCAGTAAATCAATCAATCCATCCAAACTGAATCTTAAAATGTGCAAATGTATCATACATTTAGTCATATCTGATGGGTGTTGAAACAACATACTGTCTAGGTATGGCACCAGCATACACGGCCTTCACCCCCTGCACACCCTTACCAGCCTAACGGTCAGCCTTGACCTTCACCCACCACTAAGGCCCAGGCCTATCAATATGCATTATCTAAGTGTCACATCCTTGACCAAGATTCCGCCCAATATATAATAGCCCTCTGCCCGCGTTCAGGCAGTGCACACTAGACCATCCCCATGCATGTATCATATGTGGTAATAAACGTAGAGCCATCATAATGCCTTGGGTTAGTGTACAATGCGTAGCATAACCCCACGACATGGTAGCAGCTAAACCCAGTTCCTCCATTTAATTACGTCGAAGGAGCGGTGACCACAGTGTGCACTCATCCTATTGGATCCAGTCAAGTCAGTTGAGGATCGTGGTCCACCGTGAACCCTCCTGAGCATCCAACCCTTCCATACATAAATATTGTGTCATCCCCCAAAATCAGCTGGAAACAATGCAAGGATACAGTAGGAAGGACTCAGCTGGAAATCCATAGGATCCCTCGGAAACAGTCCAATCCCTGGAAAAAGCAATCATACAGGAATAATACATGCTGATCTCAAAGGGACCGGATAAGTATGTTTCCAATTGTTTGTGTTGTACCCATCCGTAAAACAATAAAAGAAACCTGCTTTCAATGTATTTCATATGAATCTGTGTGCTTTCAATGTATTTCACATGAAATCCGTGAATTATAAAGTGAAAAATAAACTCTACAGTTCAAACCCCAAAAGTAGGTTAACTGCCATAGAGAGGTTAAGCTACACAGACTAGCAAGGTCAAGCCCCATGGACATACACCAAGTACAACCACCCAGTAGTGGCACCCCAGGCCCCAACAAATGGTACATTTTGTCCATAATTCAAAGAATTATAGGAACACTGTAATAAAATTACACAGACTGAAGGATCTCATATAGATCCATCCCCAGCTAGGACCATTAAGGTTTAAACGGTAAAGAAGGTGCTCGTTAGTCAAGTTGAATTGCCGAATTCCTCCTTGCAAGACCATTCACCAGCGCCTCTGCCCCCTCCCTGTGAGAAGTAAAGGTGTCATTTCCTCAATAAACGAGACATTGTATAATCACTCACTGCTCTTATGCACAGGTAGAGCAGAGACTTGGTCCTGCCAAAAGCCATTTGGGCCCCACAGCCACTCAAGTCAACTGTATTAGTTGTTTTGTACTTCCATGGATTCCTTTCAAGACATTCCAAAAGTAGCATTTTCGTCATTTTCACCGTTGTTCTTGCAGATCCACCAACATGTCGACTTCTTTACCCACTAGGCCATCCCGGAGATGGATTGGAATGCCGAGGACAAGATCCAAGTGTTAACCACGTTCAAGAAGCGCATGTCAAAGTACCTTACCATCACCAAGGTGGAAGCCAAGCTATAATGGAACCACATCATGCTACTCATGGGAGAAGAAGGTCTGCACAGATGGGAAGTAATTGACTTACCCGATACAGAAAAAGAGGATCCAAACAAGGTATGGGAAGCATTTGAAAAGTCTTGAAAAGACCCAAAGTTTCTGGAACTACTTAGATGAATATCTCTCTGATTTCAGACAGGGACTGACAGAGACCACCGCTGAGTTAGACATGAGGATACAGACGTTGGTCCACAAGTGCAAGTTCCCCACAGTTGAGATTGAGAACAGGAAACTCAAACTATTGTATCACACAACCCACGACTTCGAGGTGAAGAAGTTCGCCAAGGAGAAGGACCGCGGAGATGTGACATACAACCAGCTACTGGAACAGGCTAAATTGCATGAAAGGGTCATCCAGGAGTACCAGGATCACAAAGCCAACAGTGGTGAAGCAGTCTATACAGAGACAAAGGTCAACGCACTGCAGAAATGGCATGGCAACCCAAGATCCCATTCCTTTCAAGACCATTGCAAGTGTGGCAAATGTGGTACTCAGCACCAACCATGCAAATGCCCAGCCTTCAGAATGAAGTGCGGCAAGTGCTGAGGTAAGAACCATTGGCAGGCAGTGTGTCGAGCATGCCCCAATGCCAGAGGTCAATCATCATCGAGGTCATCATTGAGAGGATCCATCATTGAGATGTGCAGGTTCCCATCAAAGATGAAGAGGCCACAGACAGTCCAAGTCACAACACCACAGCTGCCAGAAGCAATGCTCCATCCGATAAAATCAGCTGATGGACATGGATGAATCAAGTCATGAAAGCAAAGAAATGCCACAAAAACCACCACAGGAAGACAAACAGGTCATTGGGTACATGTTCAGATGTATCAAGGGTAAATCCTTATGGATCTACATGGACACGGCAGAAGATGGAATGACAGAGATCATCACCGATGTCAAAGTCCAACTACCCCATCGAGACCATATGGACAACTTAGAGGTAAAAGTTGACAGTGGTGCCGAAGCTAATATTCTTCCATTACACTGTTTCAGGAAAATGTTCCCCAGAAGTGTTGATGATGAAGGTTACCTGAAGGAAGGTGAACCCCATCCAACCAGGGACATTCTGGAAAGTTACGGCAACAAACAGCTGGCACTGTACGGTATGACGCAAGTCAAGTGCAAACACATGAAAACTGGTAAATTCTACCCAACTAAATTTTTTGTTGTGGAAACAAGGAACGAAGTTCTCATTAGTCATGCAGCATCACAAAGACCTGGGTTAGTTACCATTAATTGCACAAATAAGGCTAAACGTCATGTTAATACTGTACTCGCACCTTTCAAGACCATTTCAGATGAAGAGTCCTCGAGCCCTAGATGAGAGAAGAAAGGCCACAGGAAATCATCGCGAAGTGGCAAGGTGGATGCCAGTATGATGGGAGGATCCCAGCAAGTTAGATGGCATTCCGACGAGTACAAGGAAAAATAAGCGGGAAAACATAATTCAGATCCTTTCAAGACCATTCAGGACAACCCTCACTTGTTTAAGCCGACTGAATTGCCTGCAACCACTCATTACAAGACCATCTGACCAGAGGAGCCAGATGATTGAACTGACACTGCTTTCAAGACCATCCGGACAAGCCAAAAACCTCAAGAATACACAACTAACACCTGCTACTCCTGCACGCAATCCTCGGTACATGTCTTCTTGCGTTAGGCCAGCCGTGGTGGATTAGTCTGTAGACGGTGGACAGCACTGGGTCTTTGGCTGCTGCTTGTCAGATTTTGTGCAGCCTTGAACAGCCAAAACCTATGTGGTCCACTCTGAGGTCTAGCTCAATCTCAGTGTCTTCATATGCCGGAAGCCTGGAGAGTGGGTCTGCTAGCAACATCTCTTTGCCGGGTCGATATCTGATGACCATATTGTACTGCTGTAGCCTAAGGAGCATCCATTGTAATTGAGGAGGGGCTGTGACCAAGTTCTTAAGGTGTATCATTTCAAGTGACTTGTGATCGCTTTCGACCAGAAACGTTCTTCCGTAGAGATAGGTGTGGAACTTCTCGGCTGCAAACACAATGGCAAGCAGCTCTCTTTTGATGTTCGCATATCTGGTCTCTGCATCCATCAATGACTTTGATGCAAATGCTATGGGCTGTCCCTCTTGTAAGAGACAGGCACCGAGTCCATGCTTACTTGCATCCGCCTGGACTGACAGGTTTCTGGCAGTTGTAGTACTTCAGTGGAGTGTGGAGCACCTTGGACATCACTGACTTCAGCTTCTGGAATGAATTGTTTGCGGAAGCATCCCACACAAAATCTGCATCTTTCTGGAGCATTTTGTGCAATGGTTCTGTGTGATGTGACAGGTGCAGCATGAATGTTTGCATGTAATTGATCATGCCTAGGAAACTCTGGAGCTCTTTGATGTCTGTTGGTGCTGTCATCTCTGTGATGCCCTGGATCTTCTTGGGGTCCGGTGACATACCTTCTTTTCCATGATACTTGTGGCTTCTTTATGTCACATTTCTGGCTGTTGAATACAAGTCCCAATTTCTGTGCAACATTCATGAGGTGTGTCAGGTTTTCGTTGTGGTCCTGGTCATCTTTGCCGTGAATGATGGCATTGCAGAATGATGCCATCATGGATCGCCAGGACTCCGGGGCATTGGGATACGATCTCATCCATCCACATCTGGAAGACGTCTTGTGACATTTTCAGACCAAATGGGAGTCTGAGGAATCGTTTTCTGCCCATGTGTGTGTTGAATGTTGTTAGTCTTTGCGACTCTGGGGACCTATTCCCTGTCCAGACAGCTTCTTTCAAGACCATTGCACCTCTGCTCAACCAAGTGTTTGGCATCGAAGGAGCCCCAGAACAGCTGATGACGGACAACGGACTGCCATTTAATGGCCAGGAGTTCGCAGATTACTTGCGCAGCTGGGATATCCAGCACATAACATCAAGTGAGGAGAACCTACCAGCACAGCGAAAGGTAAACGGAAAGAATAAAAATATTAAAGGGTTACACAGAGTGTAAATGCTACCTTCACAACTATTGCTATAGATGTCACCTAT
>JBCAUI010318074.1:0-15335 GCA_038406195.1 Haplosyllis anthogorgicola | reverse complement strand
AAATCAATTGAATGAATATCTAATTTTCACAAAAAATGTAACACTTTTGATACCCTTCTTCGGAAAACCGCATATATGCGTTATTGCTACAACAGAGTTGTGGCTAGGTGGCTTGGCGGTTCCCCGAGAAAAATACTGCTAAATTATGGGATATATTTTGAGGGTTATATTTGTGGGGTTTTAGGTGCATCAATAGAACAATTGAACAAAAGGTTAACTATCTAGGCCAGGCACTGGCACACCACGAAGTGCATTCATGCATGACGATGTTGTGGCTCAGTGTAATTTACACGCTATTGTTCGTAAATATAATTCATTACAAGATAACAAACGAGTTAGTGTGTGTTAAGTGATCAGGCGAGTGAAAGGAGCCTGATCACTTAACATACCCTAACGAGTTTTGTTATCTGTTTTAAACAACAAGTATAATTGCAATTTCATGAGCATTTGGTGATTAGTTTTAATTTTAATTTCAATTGAATTTAGTGACTGTTTTGCACCAAACTCCTCTATTGTTTGGAGTCACATAATTGCACTGAAAGGTCACTTCAAGTCCAGTTTTCAAAGTGAAAGGACATGGCTAAACTTTTGGGAGTGAATTTGTTTTTAAAAAATGTGGAATATTACAAAAACGAAATTATATTTATGGAATATATGGACTAATGTTTATGGATTTAAAAAGAAAGGGGAATTAGCAACAGCAAATTAGTTGGTAAGCTTGAACTTAATATTTGGTTTAATCCAGCAATCAGGCATTAATTTGACAAAATTATTGTGTTTGCTTTTCTGATATTGTAGTCAATTTTAGCCCTGCATTTATTGTTTACAAAACTATAATTTTGATAACTGTATTCCAAACACTTTTTTTTCTATATATTTTTTAAAATCTTGAATAAGATCTATTGCATTGTCATGTGGTTTGATTTCAGTGTAGTGACCTTTCAGTACACACAGGTGAACAGCCACATTGGGATTTTTCTTGACACTATTGTCAAGCAATTGCAATTGCAATTTTAATCGAATGCAGTTGGCAATCAAACTCAACAATAGAATCAAGCAAAGTTCCAGCATGGCTGTTCACTGGTAGATAATTTCACGGAACTTGAATAGAAAATTCAGCACGCGTTGTTTAAAATCGGTTTTAATAGTGTCAGACAGAGGCACGAAATCTCTTGTTAGTTTTCCTACCTCAGACAAGAACTTCAGTTGTACAAAATATGAAAACGAAATTTCTTGGAATTAAAAATGTTTAAAGTTTAACACTTCAATCGGGAAATGTAAATTAGAGACAGTCGTACTAGTTACATTGAATTAATTAATTATTTTCTCATTACTGTAACATCCAATGAACAAATTATGTGCAGTTTGTAATTCAAATAAGGCGTACACTTTTTATAGCGAAGAGCTTCTTTACACTGTACTACTTAAGTAGTGCATTGTAGGTCTGCTAATTCAACAGACTGAGATGTAACTCTCTTTTTATAATTGTAATTTACCTCCCTAATTAGATATTACTTTGTTTGCTGAAGTACAAATAAAACGAGACAACCTTCCTACAACACTGATTCCCTTGCACTGAAGTAACCCCGGGGCATCCAAGACTCCGATTTATTACAAGATAAAATACAACTAGAAAGGCATTTCCTTTAATGAATTGCTTTATTATTTAAATTTTATCACGCGAACAACGCAAATCAAAATCTAAAGTAAATAATTGCTAGCTGCAATGCTTTACTCTTGTTAAACAACAGTGACAAATTCATATTTTACTGAAATTTATACTTGGCTCTAAGTGCGAGCACAGAAAAAGTTTTTGGGCTGCATAAACTAAATTTAATGTTGTTCTTTATTATTAAGTTTAAAATTACCAAATCATATATCTAAATATGAAAAGTAGTTTTAAACTTCCTGTAAAGCAACAGTAACATATTGTAATTATCTTCCGTGTACACCGTTTTGTTCTTTTCTTTTAAACTGAGTTGACTTGGTAATCCATTGTTGCTCAACATATCCCTCGTTCCCTATTGGCTACTTTTACAAGGTAATTGAGAAAAAGTTGAGCAGAGCAAGGCTGCATTTACGCAGTCCCGAGGCATGTTAGAAAGTCAGCTTTTCTGGTGTGCTGAAGTACGATATAACCCAACAGGTCTTTGTATAAGTAACTTTTTTCTTTGATAGACTTTTAATGAACCAGAAATGAGACTTCCTCAAGTTTAAGGATGATTACCCTCCAATATGAAGTTACCTTAATCGGTAATTTACCCTTAAAGGCCGCAGCTAATGGAACATAATTAAACCTATTAGGATAGTTTACAGAAGAAGATGAAGTCACCTTAGGACATTTATGAGCGAAGTAATATGGCCTGTATGCCCAACAAGAATGCCTTCTTTTCGAAAGCTCACTGCACGAATTCAAAAGTAAGCATGAATTGCTTTGATCTTAATAAAGTACTCAACAGTAAAGTAGTATGTTTCACAATCTATTCGAGGAATCTGCACTCATGTTGTTTCTAATATTACAAAAGATAAAAATAAAATCATGTAGTTTCCCAAATGAACTCTGGTTTACCAGTACACAGAAAGCGTATCATCTTGGAAACGAAGAGAACAAAGGAGAGAACGGAAGAATTTCACGCTGTGCTTTTGATGAGCTATTGTTAAACTTCTGATACGAATTCCGTGTACTGAAACCATTGCAGGAAATTAGTGCCAAATAAATTGACGTTTGTCTTGTCACATCAAGAAGTTCGCATCAAATACAACTCCAGTTACTGGGACAGCTCGTGAAATTCCTATCAATTTAGAAACGTACAGAACAAAAGACCGGACAAAATAATTCCATGCTGTGCTTTTGAATTGATATTGTTCCATAACTGATCACAATTTAACCCTCTGGAAATCTTAGGCTCTGATGATCCGACATCCGACGTTGACAGGATAAGTGATTGCATACTCACACTATGCTGTAAATTCAAATAGTGAAACTCCTATCATTAAAAGCATAGCGTGGAATTCTTTTGTTTCCCCTTTTGTTCTGTACGTTATCAAATTGATAGAAATTTCAAGATTTGTGCAAAAATGGGAATTTTCTAAATTGAGCTTTCAAAATATTTTAATATCAAAATATCAAAAACATTGCATGATAGAATGTGAATACAGATATTAAACAATAGTACAGGTTTTACCAAAGAATATTCCTGCAGAAATGTTCAACTTCAGATCTCATTTGGTTTTTGTATGATTTGTCAAAGCAGCACCTGGTATATTCCTTCAGCTGGCTTAATGGTCTTCATTTTGTATCTATGAAAATTGCCGGATTCCCCTGTCACATCTATGCCATCTATTTAAACATTTTGGCATTTTAAACAATTTAGTGCATGCTATGTCTCCATCTCTTGCAATCTAATGAAACTTTTCGGGTAAACAGAGAACGATCATAATTTAGTCAGCTGGTTTAAATTGGACTGCCGTTTATACACTTTATATAAAATAATATATAATCACATGCACCAGCAGACACGAACCAAAGGAACCGAACCCCGGAATCAGAAATGGCAATGTACAGCCGCAATATACATGTCACCAATTTAACTATTCTTGGAAAAGTGGCATCTGTGGTGCAGTTGTAGCTCACCGCACCGGACGGATTAATACACTGGTGAGTAACTTGCATCCTTCCTTACTTCTACTCAGATTTGCTCCTGATATGAATCAAACATCTTGAGAATCGATAGTTTTCTAAAACAAATAGGCAAAAACAGTGAATGGGGTTAATTAACCACTATTGTGGGAAGAAATTACCATCATTTTTCTTATCATTATCATTAATAGAGATAAACCCCTATTTTCAGGACACTGCATTCAAAAAAAAGCTCTGAATACTGAACAGTCTTTATTTATAACGTCTGTTCACAACCAGTTGTCATTTCAGTTGTGCCGAACGGTGCCATACAAGTATATAGTACAGTTTAACTTTATCACTTAGGATATTACCTTCTTTCAGGGTGTATGAGGTCAGCACTCGCAATGACGCAACAGCCTTAAGCAAATTCATAATGCCACTAGAAGTCCCATTGACACAATGTTAAACTTTTGGACCAATTTGTATTAAAGTAAAGTAATTATTTCTGAAAACAAGGGCGAGAATACAAACAAAATGATTTATTTATGTCTTCTCGTCTCCATTTTGAAATAAAGGGAGTTGTAAGGGATATTTGGTCCATAAGTTCCCATTAGCAACAATGAATTTACACAAGGCTCTTCCGTCATTATCATATTTACATCCTACGACCTGATATTGCCCAACTTTATTCTTTTGACCCATGACTTTTAACCGATGTTCAATCAATGGAAATATAAAATACAAGAATAGTGGACTACATTGACATTTTTCCGTTAAGGAAGATTATAAAAAAGTGCTTCTTGCGATATTTATTCCTACGCATATTGTGCACTGTGCATCAAGTTATTGAATCCGCCAGGAAAAATCGGATCAATTTGCTGGTCCACCGAACAAAGAAATTTCAACGTGCTCTTTCCAGCACAGCGTGAAATTCAACACAAAATGGAATTTTTCTCCTGTTGATACCTCCTACACGAAAATAGTCACAAAATTAAGAGCAATAAATGAAGGAGTAGTCCTTTCAGCACCCCACTGACAGACCAATCAGGTAACTAGCAATAAATTCAAACCCAGACAGACCAATCACTTAACTAGCCAATATTGAGCCAAGATAAAGGTATTCTGTTTTTGAAGAAGTGCCTCACATTTTCTGTGATATTGAGAGGACCTATGATTTTATGTTGACATTGTATGTGATCGGTTGTTTAATGTTATCGCGCTAACAGCTTAAAGCTTCTGAGTTATCAGATTTAAGGTATGACGGGTGAAATTGATAAAAAGATTAAATTTGCTTTGATACATACTCTAAACTTAAAGATACCTTATATAAGTACCGAAATATTAAACTCAAATACAGCAATAAATTAGATCTAAGCTGTGTTACACTCAGTGGCACCCAAATTGGACACTGGTGAAACAAAAGAATTGAAAAACATTGTCACCCCGACTAACGGAATAATTCATATGATGTTTTAAACAAATAAACCAGATAGAAACTTTTGGATATTTACGTGACAAATCTTTAACATCATTAGTCCCAGCCGTCCTCGATGGCCGATTCGGATGAGCATAAGTGTCTGATTCTTAAGGTTGTGGGATCGAGTCCCACTCAGTGCCTGTTCACCAATGCTTGAAAAAAGTATGTGAAAAGTGAGGCTGGCTGCCATGCTAACCAGGTTAGCAGGTGTTGCACCAGAGGTGACTCGATACAACCCTGGCTTTAAAACCCATGGGCAGAGCCACCCAAAGTCCAAAACAGGGGTATCAGTGGCCTTACAAAATGGTTACATGCTCATCCCAGATAAGGGGCTGCAATGGTTGCTGCCAAAAAAACCAAAAAAAGCCCAAAAACAAAAAACAAAACATCACTAGTCCCGTTTGCTTCTTGGCATGAAATAGTTTGGTTTAAAAAATAAACCTGGATTAGCATTGTTTTTGTACAGATTAATGCCAGGGGGTTCAATTTGCTTAAAAATTGAATTCACTCTGTGCATTTAATTAAAAATATCATCTCCTGAAATTTCTATCATTTTGAAAACGTAGAGAACAACGGAGAGAACGAAAGAATTTCATTGTTCCAAACTGTTAGGAATTACGCAATTTTTACACAATTTTTTTATTTTGATCGTGTCAGATTTTGAAAAGCTAAGATTGTAAAACTTTGCTTCTGATACTGTACAAATAAAGAGCAACTGAATCTATACAAACCCATGTGTCGGGTTACCTCTTATATTGACTAATAAAATAATATAAAAAGTAAGACGATACGTAAACCCATTACAAGCGAGCGTTGCACGGCAGTTTACAGCTACATAAACTTTACTTTAGTTTTACCACCTGATGCAGCAGCCAATGTAAACTTTACATTAACAATCTCAGGTAGGTGAGGAAGTGCATATTAGACGTGTATTATAACACAACTGGATGTTTTTAATTGGTTTTAGTGCAAGATAGGCGGATACGTTGCGTTTCGATGGATTCCTAACTCGGCTTGGAACAACTGTCCGATTTTGAGAACGATCTAATTTCAACAGGGAACTAAGTGTAGCTTGTATTTATTGTCCGTCAGGTGCTGCCACTATTGCAATTCAGCACATCATCACTTAATTCTAGCTGTAACATCTTCCGTTGTAAATAACACTTAGAACCCTACTGACCGAAAAAGACAACATCGCTCTCAAACCGGAGCTAGGGTTTGCTGCCACAACTGCTAAACATTAGACACGCTCTGAGGGTGAAATTCCTTTCATTTTTGGACAATAGCGCATCAAAAACACAGTGTGAAATTCTTTTGTTCTCACATTTGTTCTCTACGTTTACAAAATGATAGAAATTTCACGAGTTGCAGATTCCGAAGGCCAAAGAACACATTGTCGCCCTACTTGTTCTTCTCTATTACCCCTAGCTCCGGTCTCAGAGTGGAGCTGGCTGTGTTGGTGTATTTACAGTAACAGCTGGAAGGGTGCTGATGGGTATCCTTAATAGGCGAGTCCGTGTGATTCTGGTTTAGGCAATGACTTTTTCCTACCTCAGTTTTTAAAAGTTCCTTGGTCTGAAACACCAAAACGTGGCATTGGCGGATCCAAGGGGAGGGGGAGGGCGCCAGAGGCGCGCCCGCTATACAGCCAAAATTTTAATGCAGTTTTTGGTGATTTTTATACAAAAATAGGGGCGCTTCAAGGTTGCCCCCCCCGTACGAGAAATCCTACATCCACCAGTGTGTGTGGCTATTGCCTAGCAACACCAAACTTATGTAAACAATGTGTCAACTAACGCTCTACCAACTCGACCGCCACACCGCCTTTCTGTTTTAATTGACTTAGATTTACCCAATTATTTCACCTAGTTTAACCTAACAGTTAAAAGCCTATCCTTCCTTTCTCCAAGAAAATGTCGAAACATTTTCCGTATATTTTTAGATCATCACGTACAAATATTTAAATTCTGTGTTTGTCTTATTCTACATTTAGCTCTGTTAGGATAATTGTACTTTCGTGGGTGTGTGTCTATCAATCTGTGTATTGGCATGCATAATGTGCATGCATTTTTATCACAGTGTTTTTCTCTTAACACAATTTCCTTTATTCCTTATTTATTATGTTTCTTTTCATTTTCTTTATAATTTGTGAATTCAGAACACAAAAGGTGACAGGGTTTTTTCTCAAAATATGAAGACATGTTCGCTTAAGGTTATTCACCTTAAGAACGACAACAAAAACCCGGAATAACGCAAACAAATCATCCAGAAGCTTCTATCTATCAAAGCCACAAGTATTAACCAAACAAATGGTTATTGTCTAGCTTTTGTTTCAAATGGTATAATAAAATATTTCTTGGCAAGGATGTTATGTGATTTATGATGTTGATAATGAAAAACCTAAAAACAAATAATCTTAAGATGCTACCGCTTACACGCATTATGCTGCATTTTACAATGTTTCTTGGTAGCAATTTCACGTGGTCCCTTCTCAGAGCAACCAATTTACTCGCCCACTGGTACCCTTGTTTTGGACTTGTGATTAAAGGCGGGAAAGTCACACCATTGCTATTAATTTTGAAACGCGTAGAACAAATGGGGAAACAAAGGAATTTCACGCAGTGCTTTTGATATGCTATTGTTCCAAAACTAATAGGAATTTCAGGATTTGGTTTTAATGCTTTAGAAATTCAAGTTATCTGTATTTTTGCCCATCAAAAGAACATAATTATCTGTGGATGTAAACTCTGCTGAATTAACAAATAATAAAAAAATCATAAGTACAAAGTGATATAATGGAATGAAACTTGATCTCACGAGCAAATTACAAAAAAAAAAAAAATGCATTAGCGACGAAAGCAACAAAATATTATATAGCCCTGTTTCTTTTAAGAAATTTGGCCCCGAAACATGAACAATTAATTATTCGTGATTAGGGCTTGAATCAGAGTACAAATGTCCTAACAGGCTAACCGAGCCAACATTAGAGCACACAGTCGAGGTTTTTACTAATTCAATTTTGTTAGCCTAATTAGCCTAATTCACCTAATTTTATAGACAGCATAGTTTCAATTAATGGTAAACATTCAAAGTTTAGTAATTTTATCAATTGTAATTTGTCAGAGTTCTTACTAAAATAAACTTGTATCAAATTATACTAAAGATAGTAATCATACCAAAATTTGTTTTTAAACCAGACACAGTCCATTAGGTGAATTACGCTAATTGGGCTAATTAGGTAAAAACTGATTTTGTAAAAACCTCGAGTGTGTTACTCCGTTTTCAAACAAACCATAGTGAATTTTGGCCGCCCTCAATGGTGGCAGCACCTGACGGGCATAAATACGCACTACACTTCATTCCGCACTTAATAATCGCATGGATTGAAAGGCCTGCATACTATCCACCTGGCCAGCTCAGCTTGTGCAAGCAGGTGTGAAAATTTAATTAATCACATTGCTTTGCAACTGGTGTATAATTTATATTGTCTCACTTGACATAAATCTTCCTGTCTGCAAAGAAATGAATAGTCTGGAGGTAGTTCTAGCCTGGGAAGGGAGAAGTTCAAGTCCAGATACCTAATCATGAAATTTTATTCAGTTTTGCAACAATAGCACATCAAAAGCACAGCATGGAACTCTTGTGCTTTCTCTTTTGTTCTGTACGTCCCGTTGTAGGAATTTCTTGATTTGATTTTGAAAAAAAAAAAAATTAAACTATAGTTGGACCCACTCTCTGGACCCCTTATGATATACTACGACAGTCCTGAGATGTGCACCGTCTAACTGATGTTGTTCTGTTGTTATAAAGTTGAATCGATTATGAATCGATTATCAACAATTTGTTCCGCTCCCTGCTTGTATTTCTCCGAGCCTACGACGCACTGTTCAGGGTGTAGGATGCCAGTCTCGTAATGACACAAGAGCCACGCAAATTCATAATGCCGACCAGAAGTCCTATTGACTCAATGTAAAAAGTGCTATCTTATTTGGATTGCTGTAAATGGGACTTTACGCACTAAATATCTGTCACATGTCTCCTTAGTTCTATTAAATTGAGACGAGAACCTACACAACAAATCATTTTGTATGTCTTCTTGTCTTTATTTTCAACAAATATCACTTTAATTTTCCACAGATTGGCCCAAATATTTAACATTGTGTCAAAAGGGATTTATAGTGGCATTATGAATTTGCATGAGCCTCTTGTGTCATTACGAGTTTGACTTCCTACACTCTGATGTTGGCACAGGTTATACAAAGCATCAATACCCGTGTTGCCTATTGCATTTTGCATGTAATCCTCACTTTATTCTTGTTTGTTCACGTAAAGGAGAACCAAAGCCTAATACTCAATACGCGTTTTAAAAGCAGATTAATTCATTGGAGGTGGATTAGTCAATAGATTTTTTTATTGTGTTTTGTACTAAAAAAATGCATGAAGAACATAATTGAAAACATAATTCATTGAGAAGAATACAATTTACGCAGGTCCCACAGGGTAGAAACAGTGAACGGAATTCGTATCAGAAGTTTAACAATAGCGCATCAAAAGCACAGCGTAGAATTCTTTCGTTCTCTCCTTTGTTCTCTTCGTTACTAAAATGATACGATTTCTGTGTACTGACAAAGGGTGAGATGCTCATTTAAAGCTCATTTTCGAAAAGAAAGAACCCGAAAAATTCACAATTCTATGAATTTAAGAACGTGCAGGAAATCTAGAAAATTTCGCCATTTTTTGAAAAATAGAAATAGAACCTCAGTTACTGAAACTTCCATATTTATTGGAAACTATTGAACATACATGAATTCCAAAGTGTGTTTTGACACACGGATAACCACACTCTCAGCGCGTCTTCATATACTAAACGGACCGTCCCTTAATCAGGGTGGAGGACCTAAATCTCTTAATGCCCAAGTAGTCATATGCAATTTCATAATGACAGGCTGGAAGTTCCATAGGGATAATGGTAAAATGGTGAATGTATATTGAGTCAGTCAAATTTTCAACTTTTGGACCAATTATCTGTGCCATCTTAGGATATTACTGAAAAAGTAAAATGAGAAGACATAGAGTAATGTTTTATTTATGTCTTGTCATCTTTATTTTTCTGAAATAATGTAAAATAATTGTATAAAGTGGTCCAAACTAGATATAATCATGATCAGAAATATAATTCCATAATGACAGTTCCTATATTTTACCATTGTGCCTATGGAACTTCCGATCTGTCATTATGAAATTGCATACGGCTATTTGGGCATTACGAAATTTAGGTCCTCCACCCCATTAATGGACTGACGGAAATGTTAAGCCAATGGAGCTAAGTATTCAGAGGATAAAACAACTGGTTAAGACTTCTCATTTTCAGAGCAGCAGGCGCTTTTATATGAGTCAAAGACTCAGCATGGAATTCCATTAATGCAAAATGAAAAGCATTTCAGGAGCTGATTAGGATTGTCATCCTGTGTTCTATTCTTTCAGTCTAATTCAATCCTGTCAACTGCTGAAAAGTTTATCATTTATGTTTACGCAAAAAACACAGTGACCTCTTTAAGAGTCTCCATAAACAGCATGTACATGTGTAAGGGTATAAAAGGAGACAATGTATCGATATGGTGTCTAATTATAGTGAAACAATGGCATAGACGTACATCAATCCGAGGCATTACCATAGACATAAAATGAAGACCATTTCAGCCTCTGGGATTTTCATTAGCTTTCTATTTAGATAACACTATGATCTTTTTGGTCGGTTGTTTCCAGTGCAAAGATATCTTTGACATAACGCTAAAATCCGATTTAATTGATAAAAATTAACAACGGATCAGGCTATTGTGCAAAAGGTTAAAAGTAAGTGTAACCATTGAAAAGTTACTAATCTGGATCAGCCAATAAGCATTGTACTGTTATAATCTTCTAAAAGTGTGCGGATTTAAAACAAAATATGAGATGTGAAACAAAAGATCAGCAAATTAAGCGTTGAACAAAAGCTCTGGATCTGCAGCTCCTGATATGGATTTAATTTTGTGCCCATGCAAAAGCCTCTGTTGTTTTAAAATTGGAGTATCCAGTACACGGAACATTGGCGGATCTAGGGGGCGCCGCCGGCGCGCCCCCCCAACCGGCCCAAATTTTCTTCGTTTTCATGCGCTTTCCACTAATTTTTGGGCGAAAATAGGGTTGGCGCCCCCCCAACGGGCCGGGCGCCCCCCCCAACGGGATATCCTGGATCCGCCCCTGCGGTATTCATATCAGAAGTTTGTCAATAGCGCATCAAAAGTACAACGTGAAATTCTTTCGTTTATTCCTTTGTTCTCTTCGTTTCCAAAATGATACGATTTCTGTTAATGTTAACGCGACATTTTTCCTCTGCAGATGAAGGAGGTTCAGGTTCTCATATTGTATTAATTTCTTTTGGTTATTTAATTTTTTACACGTGCTTGTATTTGATTAGTGGTTTATTCATAATAAGCTTAGATGACAATCTCATTTAAGATGAGTATTGTCTGCTGCATCAATATTTTATTCTCTTCACAAAGACTACCTAAGTTTAGCTTCACCCAATTTGCAGATGAATATGCACTACGCAGAATTCGTATCAGTTGTGTACAAAAGGATATTTTGGGGAGCTCCCATAAGGTACCGTGTTAAACTTCTGGCACGAATTCTGTGAACTGAGAAAAATATTTTGAACCTTATACTGTTATTTATAAAATAATTAATAATAAACGCATAATTTTAGATTGGTTACTGAAATTAGTCATTAAGCAGGCAAAATAGAAAAAAACCCTCCTACACGTGGCATTAACATGTGTTTCATCTGTGAAGGTAAGAAAATCCGGATTAGGATTAGTGTTCATGGGAATTAGCTGCAATTAGTAAAGATAAGAAGAATTGATCAGTATTATTTATGATATTTTGCCGTCAAATTGGCCAATTTCATCTTACTTAGATTAATTTTACGTCATGTGAAATGAAATGACGTAAAACTAGGATGTGACGTAATGAATTGTTGACGTCACATCAGATTAGAAAATCACTTTTAAAAGGTGTGATGACAAGGGTAAATGTGATCATGGATCTCTGTTTGTTTTGTGGTTACAAAGACAACTTTTCGCAAATCATATTCATGATAGACTTTGGCGTTACATCTAAGATCAAGTATTTTTCTACCTACACATTCAGGTTTTTTTTGTTAATTTACCTGATCTACCAAATCTACCTAATTTATCAAATTTTCAGACACGTCAATTGACGCCTTTATCGCTAATCTTTTGTGTTTGAATTGCAATCAATTTAAATGTAAGTGTATGGGTCATTTCTTTGGCACAGGGCTAAATCTAGTCTTGAACAGTATTCTATCACTGGACAGAAATTAGTATTAGTCTAAACTAAAGATTTTCTTGAGACAAAAATCAGTTTAAAACAATGTAAAAATCATTCATGTGTCTGGAAGATTGGGTATATTTGGTAGACTGAAATAAGAAAAACCCTGTTCAAGTCACCCTTACATTGCACTGTATTTTGTTTAGTTTTCGAACGTTTAATAGATGTCTCCACCTCCTAGCTATATTTCCTGACTTACAATTTGTATTGCATTGTAAATTTGAGTTCATATTCCTAGACGTTTGTGTCACAATGCTAATTTTCGTAACAAGAAACTCTATTATTTTACTGCGCAAGGTAATATAGATTAATATACGTCTGTAGTTAATGCCAAGAACCGAGGAAACAATAAACTATTACAACATTAGTACTATTGAAGTGAAGAGCTATTGTTTAAATGAACTTGAAGCCTCACTTGATTATATGAAATAAGGATTGAGTTTCCAACGTTACGACCACACACCCCATTTGTGAGTTATTTTATGGACAAAAAACGTTTGTTGCTTTAGAATCAGGAAATTAGTCCCTTGAAAGTATTAGAGCTATTATTATTCTAAATTTCAAAATCATTACACAGAAGGCTGAATAGTAGGGTTACACGCAGCCATTCTTACCAAAAAGTTAGCGCCTATTAGATGTGTAGCAGATCTCATTTTTTCTGTTTTCCGCCCGACGATAAGGGCTTTAAAGCACTGGGCAGATAACTATTTTTGAATACTGTGGATTTCATGCTGAGATAGTTTGATATCTGCATACATCTAAAAAATGTATACTACTATACAAATAATAAAATATCAAAACCAGTGCTCTCACATAATGAAAATTTTGTGTGATGGGAAAAGGCAATGTCCAATCTCAGCATATTGTTACTTATCATCCCTTATCGTCGGGTGGAAAACAGAAAAATTGAGATCTGCTACACAACTAATGCTTTACTAGTAGCTTACTTGCCAGAACATAAAACAGTAGATACACAGCAGCCAAATGAAGAGTGGTACTGGCACTAGGTAAATAGTAAAGGACCTAGACTAGTAGCAACATCTTTCTTCTTTCATTGAAAGAACGTCTAGCACCTACTGCCATTTTCCAGTCTATTGAATGTACAATTGTTAGGATAATACTTTCTTCAAGGCATTGATTGACACTGACATTTTGTCTGAATACTGGCATCATTGGAAGCAGTATCAAATCTATTTTTTAACATGGTGGATCTCTAGGTGGCAGACCCAGTCGGGGCAGGCATACAGAAAAGGATCCAGAATCAGTTATTTTGCAATTGCGGCTTAGCATCCTTAACACTGAGGTGCTGAAGCTGAAGCTCAACGCTTACATTAAAACTCCAAAATTAATTCCTTTTAAAATGATATCATAATTTTGTCAAACTTTCATTGTATCAACGAAGTTATTGAACTTACATTAACAGTTGATACAACATGTCTGCCACATAATATGCCAGATCTGGAAGCTTATTTATTGCAAACAAAACTTATGTCATCCCAAAGATATGTTTAGGAGTTGTTATGACAACATCATAAACACATATGTTTCAGAGTGGCATTAACTGAACATCTTCATCATTAGTTCTCGTTGCCTCATACAAGGATGTAGAGACATTGCTACTGCATTTTATTGCTTAAACTGGGGGTTCTTTTGAATGAAGTTAAATAGGCAGTCGTCTACACCTTGAAAAAGTGAATGTAACCCTCAAGATAGAAACCGAGACAAAACGATTTTTGGTTTGTTACTTTGTTATGGTCATTGAACACTTGCAAACTCATTCTATTTTGTGGTCCGATGTAGAATTTTACAGGGCCACTGGTACCCTCTGTTTCGGGTTTGGGGTGATTTTGTTCACGGGTTTCTAAGTCAAGGTAGCTTCGATTCCATTTGATCAGCTCCTGAAATTCCTGTCAATTAGGAAACGTATAGAACAAAAACATGAACAATGGAATACCATGCTGTGCTTTAGAATTTCTATTGTTCCAAAAACTAAAAGCAATTTCACCCTCTGTTGCACCCGTTTCCTTCTCAACAGATGTTTTACCCTGAATGTGGGTGTCAGAATCAAACTTTTGTCTCATCTCAAGTTTTGAATTTGAAACTTTCAAAACTGAAAAACAGTAAGAAATATTCTTTCAGGATCTACTTTTTCTCTTCCTTTTGAGCAAAGAATTACAAAGTATTAAAGGATAGTAAAAACTTCCTTTTTAACTAAGAAAACATGATTTGGCAAAACTCACACTGAAATGTCAAACTGGGAGGATAGCAATTTATTTTATCAAAATCATTACGTCATTTGAGTTCTAAACTTTTTCTTTGGACTTTAGAAAATGTATTTATTTAATTTCAAGTCAAAAGAGGAGATCTTTATTGTCTGTCAAATGAAATCGACAGAGTATGTGATAATTTGCCTAAAAACCTGCTGAAAACGAGGTTCATCCCGCTTTCCACTTTCCTACGCCAAAATAGATGTAGGACCAAGAAATAGTCCTGCTGTCATGACGTTGTTTTCTTTTGTAACATTGTGACGTCATTCGGCAGATCCACGACGTCACGATGTAAGGGCCTTTCTAGTCTGCTGGCTACCTTTACTAGTGACTTCGCTTTGCTTGGCTACTAGCGCAGGTTGGGACTAATCTCTTTTTGCATCCTTAAAGTCATGTGACAAAAAATGAACAAATTTTGGATGTCTGGTGCCCGGCCATATTTTGTTTAGAAATGATAGCAGTTACCATGTGTATTACATCTGGCCTTGCAACAGATTGAGCCCGGTGTAACATTTTCAAAAGCCCCTATTTTCAGAAGCCCCGACGGGGTGTTTGAAAATAGGTTTACCTGATTTGGGCA
>JBCAUI010317963.1:0-15336 GCA_038406195.1 Haplosyllis anthogorgicola | reverse complement strand
GTAACTCAAAACCTGAAAATCCCTATTTTCAGGATCTGCCTGACGTGAAAACCTGCTAAAACCACGTTTCAGGTCACATCATGCACCACGTTACCTGAAGCTAAACGTCCCTATTAACATAAAATCCTTTTCAAAACATAAACGTAAAGCTTGAAAGAAAGGAAGTTCATTAGGATACGAAATGTAGCTTGTATTTATTACCCGTCAGGTGCTGCCGCAAATTGTATGGCGGCAGAAAATTCCTTTGCTTCATCAGTGCAGTTCAGCACACGATCACATGATTTTTCTGTAAAATCGCGCTTTGTAAGTTACCCTTTGTATTCTAGTGCAAAATCTAAGATTGTGTAAATGTAATAGAATTTTCTCTAGTTTGTCCCTTATCTTTCACAACTGATTAACCTATGCTCTGAAATACAAAATAAATCCCTCTTTTCAGTTATGTTTACATACCGTAATGTAATTATCTCGAGCCATACATCTTAACTCGGCAAATTTATTACGAGGTCAACTAAGAGTATCCGCAGGGCTAGAGGGTACTTCCCAACAGGTAAAGGACAAGGGTATTCCCCGCGTATAACATTATACCCAGGTGTTTCTTTTGCCTCCAGGTTAGGACGATTGTGACTGCGGTTAAACGTTTTCCAGTGAAATGCAGATAATTTATTTTAAATTGTTTCACTACATTTCCCGTTCTTTTCAGAATCCAGAGGATGAAATTCCCAACAGATTCAGAACATTAGCGCATCAAACTCACTTCGTGGAAATCTTCGGTTCTCTCTCTTGATCTGCACAATTCCAAATTGTTAGAAATTTCAGGAGTTCCTATTAATTTGATAGTAGAAACAAAGAATTCCCCACTTTCGTGTTAATGCAAACAGCTCGGAATTCTATTGTTCCAAAATTATTAGAATTTTTTCTTACTCTGACGTATGTTCGTAATGAAAACAGAAACCATGCGAAATAATTCGTTCTTTTAAAATATAAACAATTTTTTGAGTTGTACGGACCTCTGAAGAACGCTTTTTATCAGATAAAATCTAAGGTAACGTTACAACGTTTGCATATCAACAAAGTGTCAAATGACAATGCAAGAAATGTTTTTGGCAGGAAAGGTTACGCAATAGTTATTGCTTTGACAGATGATGTTACAATCCAATCCTTTATTTGACATTTACCGTTAACAGTTTCTAAGTGAAGGCGTCAGTGACCTTCCGAAGTGGCATTGTAGTGGTACTTTGAACTAGATGATCAAAACTCTTTTTTCTGACGGACAAAAATTGATTTTAGAGTTTCTTTCTGACATCCGTACCTTCCATGGACAACTGTTGGCAGAATTAAACAACATAAAGCTTATTTTTATATCTACCTTCCAATTCTGTAAGGGCATGTGTCGTTCGTGATTTGGCAAATATCAAGGGAAAACTAATTTTGGAATTGATCAATATAACTGAAGTATTTTTATCACTGACTACTGTTAGAACTGTCAAAAGTTTAACTGCAGATCATGAAATTTCACTAGACTCATTGCTAAAACAAAATTAATTTGTTTGCCAAATTTACTTAATTTGGCAGGATACAAACTTGTATTAGTTTCAAAACTATTATTATTCACATTTTAAGTTATTATTTGGAATAATTCTAAGCAAATGCATAAAAATTGATAAATTAGGTACAAGACTGTTTAAATCAAAATTAATTGTTATTTTTGCATAATAATGTACCAAGTGTGGCAAATTACTCTTGTCAAGAGAATTCAAACTAAAAACGTTTTTTGGAAATCGTTTCACAAACACATAGATTAATTTTGAAAGCCACCTCTATTATTTTCTTGAAGTTATGTAACTTCACGATAAAAAACGTCTTTGGGTAAAAATCTAATCTAAGAAACATTACCATTGTGGAGTGTTTGTCAGAAATCCACTCGCCCTCACTGCAGCTTTCTATTTGTCTTTCACTGATCTCACCATTGACTTTCAATCTTCGAAAGGGCATTGGAAAATTACATTAGGCCCTCATGGCATTATAAAACATGACAGACAAGTTGTAAATGGACTTCAATGGGCGGATGAATCTTTGCCTTGAGGGTGAGAAGGCAACACAAAATCAATGCGCGAATTGAGTAAATATACTACATACTGATGTCTGAAAATGTGTATGATTTGGTTTTTCATCTTTATTGTAAAGAAAAAGTGAAAAATCTGTGACTTGTATTTGAAGTAAATGTTAAAAATCAAGAAATAAAGCCCCTTTGAGCTAATTCTATTTCTTTGACCTGAAATAAAACTCCTGACTCTGGATTTCTGTTGCAAATAAATGTACTCCAAAATATCAGCGGTCCACTCGTTAATATTTCTTACTTATTTCTGATTTCTTTATGATTAAAAATTTGTCATTTGTTAGTTTATCAAAGACTTGTATGATTCGACTTTCTAGAATAATTTTCAAGGGGAAATCCTACTTCATACTACATTTCACTGTAACTACAAAAGGCCTCTACTACGTATTTTTCGATTGTATCACAGTCATGGAAACAAAACAAAGGAAAAACCGTTTCAGCCAGTTCTTGAAATGTATACGACAAAGAAGAAAAGGAATACACCTGAACTCAAAGTGTCTGGACTTTTTTCTTCCATATCACAGCTTCCATACGTAAATTCCACACTCTGCTCCAGGTTTCAAACACTGTATCAACTACTTGCAGTTTCTGAGTAACAACTTGCGCTTTGTTTCTAAACATTTTCTCCAGAGATGTATATTGTACTTATCAGCCACTTTTATGTTTATTAACATTTAACCTTACCACAATAACAATAGCAGGTTGTGGCCATTTGTCTTCAACGTTTTCTGATTGCCTGCTGATAAAGAATTGGACTCATTTTGTTTTCTTCGGCAAACTTACGTACATATGAAATATATTTCAACCGTATGAAAGTGTGTAGGTAGGTAAACTGGAGTTTACCCAGTAATGAATTTCATTTTGGGTCAATGAAATTCCATGCTGTGTCTTTGACTCAGACAAATGCGCCTATTGTTCTAAAACTGAAGAGCGTCAAACAGATATTTCATCCTTCGTAACTGAATCCTTCAGCTCGCTGTCAGTAACATGGAAGTAAATTCCAAATATATTCTTTGAACACTATGCATGCACATAATTGATCCATTCAAAAATACAAGTGAATTTGAATTTTTTTTTTTCAAAATCGCAAATGTATCAATATCGGAGGATGAAATTCTTATCAGTTTTAGAACAATAGTGCAATAAAGCACAGCGTGGAATTCTTTTGTTTTCTCCCTTGTTATGTACGTTTCCAAATTGATAGAAATTTCATTAGCTGCTGATCCATTGAAAAGCTTCAGTAGGTCTTGTGTTCTTCCCTTGTTCAACAAAGCTGCCTTTTCTTTTCCAAGTGTTCTTTTCTGGTCGGAAGACTTGGCCAAATTGCATTTGATAAACCTTGAGCTCCCAATCTATAGACAAATCTCATTGGGCCGATGAATCTCAGTTTTATAGGTGTGAGGGGAATCCAAGTAGCTGCTAAGTCTGTTGCTTTTCCCAATAAAGACATTACATTAGACATCAGTGTCAATTCAGAGATACAACAGAAATATATTTGAATGTTGTATTACAAGAATAGATCCATTCTATAATTACTATGAGTTTTTGTATAAATACAAATCATTATTTAATGTGTATAATGTACATTAAATATCAATAATAGTACACAACATTTAAATGTTAACGTGAAATGGTTATGGAATCATCGTGTCACCTCAATTTGGCAAATAAAATCAAAATTTAGTACTCAATCCATACAATGATCATTTAATATTGACCACCAAGAGTTTTACTGTGAAGCAATCAATAGTTTGTATGGTTTTTTTCCAAATTGACATTCAAGGAAATGTTGTGTCCACAAAACACATCACATTCAGCTACATATTAAGTTTATTTCTTCTGGGAAATAAGGAAAAGGGATGTTCGAACAGTTTATTTTACCTCTTTCAAGTGAAATCAGGGCAACTATTTCAGCCACATCAATAAATTCAATTGATTTTCAATTTCATTTGTAGTTGTATTATTTTCTATCGATGTTGTTAATTCACTGATCAGAGGGTGAAATTGCTATCCGTTTTGGACCAATAGCACATCAAAAGCACAGCTTCGAATTCTTTTGATTCCTCCTGCGTTCTGGACGTTTAGAAATTGATAGGAATGAATAGCACAACTTCCTTCACTTTGTTGCAATAAAATTTCAAGCTGTGTCTTTCACTTAAACCAGAACACCTTTTTTCGCAAATGGAAAGATACAACAAATCAAATGCAGAATAACCACAATGAACAACTGTGTGACAACCATATTCAAAGTTGCTCTCAAAGTGGTGGTACATTTCTGCACACATAACCCGAATCAAAGAATCAAGTAGAAGAACGTGCACAAGTTGTCCTGTTAATGTATCGTGTCTGCTGCTTTTTGAGTTGACTTTATGACGGGCTGAGTGTGAATCGTAATGAATCGCCTATTTACTTTCAATAATGTTTTTTTTTCTCCGTGAATGTGCTTGTTCCAACTTCAAGTGGTTCTGACTAGGGCTACCACGATTAATCGGACATCCGTTGTTGGAAAAGTGAATGTATTTTTTAGTAACAGTTCGGACTTAATTTCTTTAATAAGCTCTGTTTTAAAATTAATTTTTTCTCAGCTAGCGAAAGGTCTAGTTGTTCACCTCAATCAGCTTGTCACGCTGATGGAGGCTCATCCTGTGTTTTATTTATTTACATGAACTGATTTCATAAGAAATGCCCGCTCAAAGATAATCCTATTTATTTCTTAAGTTTTACCTCCATACGGACTCCAATGAGTATTAAAATGTAACTATTACAAGAACATTAGACTTTAATACGTTGTAAATTTAAGAACTAATTGTGAATCACAAATGCAAAATGACACATTTCGACCCGTCATCCCTCAATACAAATTAATTCAACATTGTTATATCAACAACAAAGCACTGTTGTCGTCCTTATTAAAATAAAATCTTTTTATCAATCGATTTTCTGGCATCCAATATTCGATGACAGTTTGGCAGCCCTAGTTTTGAGAAATGTGGCAAATAACGTTGTTTAGGTTTTGCGCGCGTTGCTTTCTTCTATTTCAAGTATCACACTTCACAAACATTTATCATCATGTCGGAAGAATAACAAACAAATATAAGTGATGAGTTGAAGTCAAAAAGAAACATTTTGTAAAGAGAGAAAGAAAGAAGGTCTTTCTCACAAAGTGTTATTTTAACGGTTAACCAAAACTATTTACCAATTTACAGTAAATTTACAGGAAATCAAGATTTGTTTGGCCCTATGACCATAAGTAACATTAAATCATTTTCGTAAGTCATGTTTTATTATATTTCAAGCACGTGTTTATTTATTTTGGGTTTTGTGTAGCTAAATATTACTTTTGTGAGGCTATAATACCTGGTTACTGGTATGTGTGAAACTCAGCCATACTTTTGCTGATATATTTTCAGGCAAGGGCTGGCAGGCAATAATGCCTTGAACACAACGCTTCGAATCTTCAGGCAAGTGCTTTATTCGTTAAGCCACTGGTGTATACAGAAGCACTCCTCTGTTTAGAGCCGAACATGTTTCAGACAATGGTAACCAGACCCTTCCTAACTTGATTCCACTCCGAGAAATTTTGTCCAAATTGACCAAATATAAGGACAAAACTGCTTGAAACGGAAAAATGTTTAAAAAAGTATTACTTAGGGACACCTGTACAAAGCATCTTTGATTTATGATTATGATAAGATGAGTGTTTAACAAAATACATTAATATTCGTACGCCATTTAAGTTGATTTGGCACATTTTCCGCAATATTTGGGTATAAACGGCGTAGGTTCTATACCCTGCTCTGGAGTAGCACTAAGGAATAAGGAAACTAACATGACCTACCTGAATCGTCACAACTCGAATCTGCCGTTTACTTTGCACAGGTTGAATTGAAGCATCACGTGATCCCACGAGACATACTGAAATGTAAAACAAAACTGTCGCAATTTTGTCGGGATTTTTATCTTTTAAAAATCTTAGGGACAAACGAACGTTTATTTTGAGATTATTGCTACAGAACAGGGCATCTTGCAATCTTGAAAACACTAACTGAAATGTACTTCATTTTGTGAACAACAGAATGTCATGCATAACAACTTATTATGAATTTGTAATATTCCCAAATTAAAGCTATGTAACGAACTTTCATCCTCTGAGCTCCAAAGATGGTATTTGTTTGGAAGGGGAGGGGGAGAATTCCACACTGTTATGAGAGGAGACGTAAAGTGCCCCTGCACTAAAATTTCATATAGTGTTGTGCGTGCATAAAAAGCACAGCGTGAATTTCTTTTGTTCCCAAACTTGCTCAAATTGAAAGAAATCTGAGAAGTTGACACTGCGTGAATTTCTATTGTTTTCTGGATCACTCAGATATTTTATTTACAACATACATCCTTTGTACGGAGGGTAGAGACATTAGTGAGAAGAATAATCTTATAATGGACTTTCTCTTTCAATCAGACAAATGTCACATTGTCAGCAATCCAATAATTCAAAATGGAATCTAGGTCACTGACCCATAAATCCGATTTCTGATGCGCCTCTGAGATTGAAATGTACGCTCGGGGGGAGGCGTGACGCACAAGTAAATATACTGTTCAATATGGACTTATCATAGTGACCATCTTTACAGAATTGATTGCCAAATGTATGCGAGTAGTTTAGTTGTTCAGTACACGGAATTTGTATCAGTTTCGAAACGTCTAGAACAAAGAGAGGACACAAGAATTTCACGCTGTGCTTTTGATGCGCCATTGTTCCCAAACTGATACCAATTCCGTGTACTGTGTTTCTACCCAGCTTCGTATTTGCTCTGAATTATGATGAACGTTCACACCAATCCACTGTGTTGAGCAGGCTCTATTTCGCGAAAATATTCTTTCATTAATTACAAGTAAGGTTGGTATCCATTTTGTGGATGTCTCCTAATTCCTAACAATATCACCAGATTTCTACCACAAACCAATAGGAAAGGCTCAAATCCCATTAGCTTTTTAGCATCGAATTAATGACTATGTTGTTACAGTACAGGAAAGTTTTAAGTTTCAAGCATTCACTGAATACGCGCCCATTGATTGAATCAACGCGTGCTTGTATGCTCAACTTTAGTTTCGTCCGATACCTCTTGGAACACTTGATAGAAATTTCTCGCTGTGACATCCGGGAGAACAAAGCACAGCGTCAAGTTCTATTGTTCCGAAACTGAAAGCATTTATTTCTTTTGCGGAAACTTAATTCTTCACAACTTGACTGTTGTATTCATGCGACTCCTGCCAATGTCAGTTCAGTATTTAAGCCGCCAGAAGTCTGTCTCGTTAGAGGCTAGTATTTGGCGTCAGGTATTCCCATACGATATTTCACCCTTCATTGAATTCGGGGCATTTCTCTCCGAACTATTAGCACTCCGTAAACCAGGGATTATAAACCCTCCAATCTACATGTAAACTAAGCAGCAGGAAAATCAGGTTAAGGAAGAACATTTTGATACTGAATATACCAGCTGCAGATGGTGGAAAAAACTGATGGTTCTAATATAACTACTTAGAACTACTGCAAGTGGGATGATTGCTTGAAGATTGAGGTGCTCTGGAAGACATTTATCTGCTGTTGAAGTAGACGAAGCCTAGGTGGTAACATTAGCAAACTAAACCTGTCTAACACAACACTACCTTCGCATGAAAATATTTTTGTTTCGTATTCTGCCTTCGCTCAATTGTCTCTTCAATTCAGAAGGAAAAAGTTGGAATTTACGATGTATTATTCATGTCGGCAGGACGTCGCTCAATTGGTTTCTGCCCTTTGTAATTTTCGTCGTCTTTTTTTAACAATGTTTAAAAATACAAATCTGGAGCTCTCTGTAACTCTCCCATTTTCTCTCTCAGTCCCTTCAGCTGATGACCTCCAATTATGAGCTGATCTCCTTGTGCATAAAAATGACAATTTCAAGTACGTAACGTCATAGATAACGTAAAGATAAAAGAGGTTCACTTATTTGTAATGACAGGTTGAAACGTTCTACTGGAATTTGTATGCTACTCATGTACATTATGATACATGCGCATAACCTTTGTGCAAAAAGGTGTTCCAAATTATTATGTCAAAAGCTGCAAGCCGTGAGATGAAAGTTGTTTTGACAGGTAGTCACGAGTTTTTTGCAGCTTCTTTTTTCGTTTTTCCTGATTAATATACAATGCTAGATAATAAATATTGATGATGATTACTCGTTAATAAAATTATTGCTTCCAGGAAGAGAGAGTTGTAATTCAGTTTAGAGACAAAACGATTTGATGCTGACGTTAAATACTGTTTGAATTGCAACTGTTTCCATAAATTACGTTTCATCCTCTGACATGTTATAACATTTACGCAATTGCAATACCAACCTATTCTGACACTAAGCCAAGATCGTGTATTAATTAGGGGACGTTATGATAGTTCAACGTTCCGTTCACTGACTTTCTGTTAAATAGATAATGGAATTCGTCGTACAAAATTACTGTTTTGACTTCTACGTGGCAAAAACCTTAACTTGACACATAAATATCACAGAAATTACAAACACTCACAAGTACTCAGACACTGACGCACGCACGCACGCACACACACACACACACACACACTGACACTCACGGACGCACACACGCACATGCAGATCCACATAAGCTGTTGGTAATAAGGTACAATTACTGTGAACTATGGTACATGTTTCTTTCAACAACTTGCCAAGTTCTCTGTGGTTCACAGAAGGTATCAATTTGTTTTAATTATGACAGACATGTCCATGAACTGTAATGATTATGGCCTTTCAGTCTCGAGATTCTATCAGACACACAGACACTCTGGCAGTGCACTGGTGCACCTGATAATAAAGTCAGTGCAATAGTACTCATGGACTGTAGCCTACAGGTATGAATTTATTGAAGAAAAATTATTGGATCGATAATTCAGCTCTCTAAATTCCTGTCAAGATTGCTATTTTACATAATGCCATGGATAAACTATTTAGTCTCAGTACTGATATTGAATGTCAGTGTTTCCCCGCCCACAAAATTACTGAAGGTATTTTTACAAATTTTTTACTGTAAGAAATTAAGAAATTAATGACAGCCAATTATTTTTACTTCTCTCTAGCTGTCTTGTATTTAATTATCTAAACGAGTTTCGAATGCCTTTTGTTTTCGAATGATTTCCATCAGATCTCCTATTACTTAAATACCAAAATTGAGTACAACTGGGAAAAGAAATTCCTTTCGAGGATACTTTTCACTTGGATTCTTTGGGAACAATAGAAATTCATGGTGTGAGTTTCTATGTTGAAAGCTTATTTCAATTTTGTTCCTAATTGAATTACATTTGTTTTCCTTAAGTTTAAACGTGCTTGTTTTGTGTAGCTTGTAAATTCACGCTGTGATTTGGTTTGTGTAAAATGTACAGCGTTTATTTCTATTGTCCCCAAAATAAAAAAACCCTCACTGAACATTTCTAAATGCACTGCTACGTTTTTGGGGGTTTTTTGTTGGGGTTTTTTTTTGGAGTAATGCCGTTTTAATGGCATAATAGAAACAGATCGGGAATATGTCTGCTTTGTTACATTTCCTTGAAGAAACCTGTAAAGTCTTTTATATTTACAATATATGATTCCTCAAATACAATTACGCTATTCCCTTACACACCCACTATCATAGGTAAACCAAACAGACAAGTGTCAGTAACATTTAGTTAAATCACGGGGGATTCTATTGGATTACTCAATGCTGTATCATGGATTCACAAAAGTGTTTTGTAAAGCAGCACGTAAGCAGAATCCAGAGTGTTTTACAAATTTTACCAGCACAAAATTGAAACCCTTTATTCTTTTTTGAGTTCAATGGGTGTTCATGCAGTATGTGTGTTTGCGTATTAAATTCCATTGCTTTCAAAATGAGAGGGACATACACATCTCCACTAATATGGTTGCTGCTTTGCCCCACTTTCCTGAACACTTCTGTACATCCACACATGGCTACATAGTACAATGTGGTTTTAACGTTAAGCATCTGGACGGTTTGTTTCCATTTTTAACAGAAATAGTCTTTCGTACGGTACGGAATTACTTGAAGGCCAAGAGTAATTTGTGTGAAATATTTTCTGAAATAGTAAATTAATTTAAAATGATGAGGGAAAAGTTGCATGTAGAAACAAGAATGCCTTTCAATCGGAGGCCGAAGTGAACGCTTCGCAACTAGTCATTAAAACGCCATAAAAATTAAGACATTGAAAAATACATGAAAAAATTACAAATTGACCTTCAAATGACTTTGATCTATATTTTGACCTTGACCTTGTATATTGCTCACAAATATTTGAACATATTATATTGACAGATAACTGTCAAAAAATGGGTATGTTTTATTTCTGTGATCTTGAACTTGACACAATGACCTTGATACTCAAACTTGACCTAGATATTGTAAAGATGTACCTCAATACCAAAAATGAAGTTTCTCAGTCAAGCTGTTCAAAAGTTATAGCCCAGACAGACAGACAGACAGATACACACACACACACACACACACACACACACAGAACAGACACACAGACACGACTGAAAACATTACCTTCCCGCATACGCGGACGGTAAAAAATGTGAATAAGCCTTTTGGAGCCTTAACGGGACAACTCTATTGTGAGGAATAACTGTGACACCATATCAATAACCATATGCTTGGGTGTCAGGAAATGTGAAATCTTCTGAGAGTCCAGCAGTGTTTAAATAGTCTAAATGAGTCTGGAATCCTAAATGACTTCTTCTCTACACATAACACAGTGATTTATGGCAGCAAACACATTTACACTTGAACGTCTATTGAACTAGAAACGATTGGCCATTTAACTCTTAGGGATCAATACAGTGGTCAGAGGCAGCTTCATATTGAGATGAAAAGCGTTATAGTCAGTTACGTCTTTTATTACAGAAAGCCATGCAAGGATGTTCACGAATAGTCTCAATAGTATCTTGAAGCAACATATGAACTTGTTATACGATTTAGTTCAGATTCCTCAAACTAAACTGGTCTGGCCATATCAGTGGTAAAACAGGCAAAAGAATAATAACTGTACATGATGCCACGTTTTATAAACGTTAGAATAGTTCGCTTCTTTTCTGTATTTCATTTCATTTCATTTCTATCTTTCTAAAATTTTGTAATGTCGGTCTTTCATACCTGTTTTACGTTCACAGTTTAATTTTTAGATTCGACCGTCTGTGGTTGATCACATTAACATGTGTAAACTTAAACCAGTCAATGGGCTCTTTGTCATTGAAGAATTGCAGTCTGATTCTATCTGTCATAATCTGATGTCTACACGTTTGAGTATTTATTTTTTGTACAGGATAATTATATCAATTTTTTTTTAATTATGCATAGGAGCCGCTGTTAGGCATTTTTTTTAAAGAAACAACAAAATCAAATTTCTGAATCTGCCACTCCTTAAAACTTTCTGTCTCTTTCTGATTACTTGTAGACCAGGCCTATTTGCATTTTACAGGTTACATTGAAATTTGTCTTGCTCTTTTGGAAAATAAACTATTTTTTCAACACACCAAATGGTATATTTAAGGACAACAGGAAAGATTATCAAAAACCAGCATGTCTATAACTGTCAAATAAATTTCCTTGGAACCTGTAAATTTCATTCAATAATGGCGGATCAGTACGCTTAGGAAAATAACTCACCGACTGTTTGCGTTTGATTTAACTTCACACAAACCTTAAGTTCATTCTGGATGCTTCAAGCTATGCGATAAACCAATTTACTGATTTTACTTACGCACCTGGTTAAGCCAGACGGAATACAAAAAAGCTGTTTATATGAAGTATATTTAGTATTCTGACCCACCTACTTAGTCAAATTGCAACTTGTACGATAGCTAAGAGGCACGCAAAGAAGCCTTTACGAAAGATAAGGAGAGCAGAGATTGATTGCAACTTGTGAGGAAATCGAGTTAACCTCTGTGCAAATCTATTATCTCCATACTCCATATCCCAAGAAAACTCTCTTTGTGCTCTTTTCTTCCTTTCATCAAGCGTAATTTTGTATGATGTATGAATGTCTAACCGCAAAAATATCCTTTAAAGTTTGGCAAGCAATATTCGAATTCGCAGCATGCCATTTGAAACTATTTCAGGCTATTCGATGAATTGTGAGCAACCTGGAGCCACTTCACGCTGTGCTTGTTTTAACTTGAGAAAAACGTCAAAACTCCTCTTCATTTTTTCTTATGGTGCGTGAAATGTCACAACAGATGGCGTTACTATTCGCCCGTCAAAATACGCTATTCACACAAATTATTCAAGGTCGAATATTCAGTAAGTTATTTAACGCAGCTCAAGAAGTGAATGAAATTTTGTGAACAGTAGAACTTCATGATAGGCCTCTCAGCTTGAATTTCTTTTTGTTCCCAAATCACAGATGCTTAAACAAGATTTTCCTGGCTCTGGATACTGTAATGTCTATCTTGTGGATATTTTTGAAAGTAATGGTTCGAAATGCATTTCCTATCGCTAGTCATTTCCTAATTTACATTCTTTCAAACATGTCTCAGTAGGTTGACTGAGTACACAATGAAACAAATAGATATGTACTTTCTTGAAGAATACATGATGCGTATATTTCTACAATGACACATGTACGTGCACACACACACCACACACACACACTCACTGCACCCATTCAAATAAAGTGTAAGTACTTTAAGTACTATGCGACTTTCTATCTGTTATCAATACTGACACCAGAGCGAAATATTACATGAATCTTCCCCTCTATTCATCCAAGCAAATATCAATATTTTTCCAGCTGTGATTTTCCTGCGACCATTATGTAGCTTTTGCATAATTGAAAGACGTTTTGAAATCATCTTTTTTATCAAAGAAACTCGATCTTTACGGGGGTAATGGCTTTCGATACTTTCTTGTGGTTACCAGTGTTTCTAATCTTTATCCTTCGCAAAGAGAAAGAAAAATGATTGGAAATACTAAGTAAATACAAGGTGTCAAAAATAGGCATATTTATGAACTAATTACGTATAAATCCCAGTATAACTAATTTACTTAATGTTTTTCTACGTGGTCGTGTCTGTTTCTTCTTTGTGTGTTTTTTATAAATTTTGTGGGCCGAGGTCCATTTTTGAGAGGCACTGGTAACCCTGTTTTGGACTTAAGGTGGCTATGTTTGTCGCCATGGCAGATATGTATCACGGAATTCGTATCAGAAGTTTAACACGGTACCTTATTGGAGCTCCCTTGTGTACCCTTATGCGATTGATATTATTGCTACGATTTCTGTGTAATGGACTTTCTTTAAACCCACAATAGACAACATCCACAGCACTGACTGGTGTATGGCAGATTCCAAAAGAGAGATTTGAGAATGCAAAAGAGGAAATCGTCTTCATTACTGTCAGATAACTCTCTTTGTAAAAAGTCTCGATACGAAAATGAAAACCATTTCCCTACTCGATTGATTTCTGCTGATAAATTGAACTTCTTAGTTCAAAGATGTTCCAAACTTCTGCAATGGATTGTTTAGGAATCCAAAACAGCTTCATTTCTACACAAGGCAGTGTGATTTATGACTGCAAACACATTTACAGTTAAACAACTATTGACATTGTAATGACTGTCCATTTAAACCAAAGGAATCAATGAAATGATAGCCAGCAGATTTGCCTTTACAAAAGAGGCAGCTTCTGATTGTTGTGTTTTGCAAATATTTGTAATGTAGTAGATGCCCAGGAGACAATTGATTACACTTCAGGACAATAATTGTGACAGGTCTTTGACTATTTTCAGTTTGGGGTTATGTTTCAAACAGTAATGTAATATGTACTGCATCTTGCAGAGGAAGAAATATTGAAAATGGAAACAGTGCAACAGCACAAATATGTTCTTTGTTTATTGTTGTCTGCTGTACTTTTATATTTTGTCTATTTGGTACAAGAAATTTTTATTTCAATTCTAGTACAATAGAAATTCATGACGTATCTTTCACTCAAACAACAGCAGAGAGTGAATTTCAAATGTTACCAAGATGAAGAGATATGACGATACATTTCAAGAATGATTTTCTGTCATGATATTCTCAACATTTTGAAACCAAGAATCAAAATAACAGTAGGCAATGGCAGGTGTACTTTGTTACTGAAATTGCTACTTAAAAGCTGTAGTTTAGCTTGAATTATTGCTGATATGTAGCAATTGTTGAGCTGAGGAAATGAAAGGTTTGTCGTGCTGTTTTGTTTTGGTTTTTTTGTTGTTTTTTTTTAGGGGGGGGGTTGCAGTCACACTAGAAAACCCAGAAAACCCTCGGAGGAAAGCCAACACATTTTCATTGCACTAATACAATTGTAAACCCCGTCAGAACCTCTAAAGGTTTCTTTCCAGTTGTGAATGGAGAATCTTCAAAGGATTTTTTCTCTTTTTCAGACTAGTAATATAATGTATTATATTGATATGTTATACTGATGTTATTTCAGGGTAACCTAAACCACTAGCATTGAATTGGTTGTTTTCCAAAAACATTTCACAATTTTATTCATATCAATACTATTGAACTAAATTGACATAACAGAAATCTGTTTTGTCATTATGGAGTACACTATGTGTTGATTACTTTGAAAGTAATGTACTAAAATATAGTCTACTCATAGCTGGCAATACTATGGTTTAGCTCTTTCAGATTTACTATTCTACATATATTTATTGTCAAATATTTTGTGGAACAAAAGAAGAAACCATAACAAATGATTGTTTATCTAACATCGCATTCTTTCAACCAACAACCATTACTATTTATTATGTAAAAATCATCTCTGAATGTACGAGTATCTCTTGTTTTCAAAGAGGGTCATTTACTTGAGCTTCAGCAGCCTGAGCAGTCAATGTTTACTTGAGCATCTGTACTTGAGCATAGGCAATATCTTATTAAATAACAATGTAAATCAATGAAATAAGTTATACTAGAAATCCACTATGTTTTATTTGTCTATTAGTTTACAAAAAGTCTTAGAAAGTGTAAATTATTGAGAAAAGCATAAAATAGTGCTGAAATGCCCCAATAGTGCTGAAAGGCCTAAACATTTTGGCAGCAATAACATGCAATAGTGCTGAAACCCATAAACAAACATACAGCTTCATGATGTATTCATTTATGCAAATATGCAACAGGAAGTAGTTCAAAGTAT